>OY744472.1:3869895-3927986 GCA_963556145.1 Hygrocybe punicea | reverse complement strand
AGATGAAAGGATGATACTGAAAGGAGATATGTGAGATAAAGGGCATATAGAAGAAAGGATAGGTAGAGAGAACAGTAAATGAATATAGAGAACAAAGAGAACAAAGGAAATACTTCGAAGTGTGATAACTAAATATCTCCGAAGTCACAGAAGATCACAATAGTCGCAATGTGATTGGAAGGTCAAAGAGTGGTAAGTTGCATCAAATTGCAAGGAATCACAATATATATAAAATCAGAGCTCAGGATGGCGGAGTGTGTATCAATGGAATATGCCGCAAGAATGAGCATGGCCGCATTGTGTTGCCCAACAGAATGTACCTTCCAAAGGCTATCGTCAGCAAAAACATGAAGGATCGCTTTGACATGTGGCATGCACAGAACCCCGGCAACCACACTCCCCTGCCCATAACCCTACAGAACCTTTCCAATGTGACCCCCTGCCTCACGTCAAAACCAACTTCATCTCCGCTGTCGAAGTACTGACCTACGAGTCTGAAGTCACTACTGTATGCTGACATTTTTCAGTCCATGACTTCCTATGTTATGTGAGTGTTTGTTTCACCAAGAATTACCGGAGTTGACTTTGTTCAGGTACCTTCTTGTTGTTCGTGGGTTTCTAATATTTAAATAACATATCAGGAAGGGGTTTGTGGGTATATGTACTATATGAATCAATAGAATGTAATAGTGAGGTCTCTTCAATTAAGAATTGAGACTTTGAGTGGGTATGAATAGCAATTGGATGTGTGATGTACTGAAAATACTAATATTCACTACTGGAATATAAAAATATGAACTAATGAATACTGATAACAATATTCACCAGTTGAATATGGATGGTTTTGGCTACAGGGCCTATTCAATCAAGAGTATCTCTGGGTATTATAATATCTGACTTAAATCCGAAGCTTCAAATGCACATTGGCTACTAGTTCAGGGATATCTTTAATACCTTTTGAATACTCTGTTTTGTTTAGGATGAAACCTTAACCTTAGAAGTGTATCTAGCTAACTAATGTTGACTAATGAATTGATTGGACTGAGTGAACTGGGTGAATTCTCCTTGATGACAAGGGGAACTCAGAGAATGATAGAATAAGAGTGAACTAGACTGGATTGCAAGCACTAGCTACTACAATGAGTAACTACTAGTACTAAGAGAATGAGGGATCACACTGTGTGAACCCAACTAAGAGTGACTACTGAGTGGTGAGGGGGGAATCCTACTGACTACTGGAATTTGGGGGCCCTATTTATACTGTTGGAGAACAATGGGGGACTGAGAACAATGGGAAAGTGAGAACAATAGGACTGAGTCATGAGAACAATGGATGGCATCAAAGAGGCTGTGAAAAATGGGCTCTATCTCCATTTGGACTGTTTAGAACAAAGGACTGCTCAGAACAATAGACCATTGTCTTTATGTAAGCAGACTATCACAATCACTCTCTGATGCATCCTATCTTATCATTATCTTATCATCCTCTTGTTCACATCTTATCTAATCATTTCCCATTATCTAGCTGAGCCACTTTTGATCAATACAAGTAAACAAGATTTGTAATCAATCCATTACTGCTAATATAGGTAAGAATGCTAGTTGGGCTTGTCGAGTACCTGATGGCGGCAGGTGACGTTGACGAAAGATGAGAGATGGTAGACAGTTCGGCCACAGTTCCAGCCAGCAGGAAGTGGACACAGTTATGGAAATCTTGGAAGTCGTAGGGATCGCTATGGAAGTGGTTCAGCTTCTGGTACTGAAGACAGGTCTTTATATCTTTCTTGAGCTTGGCATGGAAGCCATTCTCATAAGTGATGTTGCATTCCTGGGGAGATATCCGACCCTTGTATAAGAGGAATCCTGAAATCCAGATGAATTCACAGTAATATTCACCAAGTTCGGCTTCAGTACGGATGCCGTAACTGGATTGGGTATGCGTAAGATGGTCGAGATCTGCCATCATGTACCAATGATTGTCTTCCATGCCCGGGTATAGATGAGTATGTGTCATATCCATGCAACTCCGAAGGATTCCGATAAACTCTGCTCCGGACTTTTCTGCTGTTTTATCTTATCTTATCCTCTCATGTACGTTATTGTTCCTTTCCTTGTTTATACTCTATTCTTCTTCATCTCCACTTCTCCGAACTCCTATCTGTTCTTTCCCTTTGTTTACTTGTCACCATACATAGCAACCCTTTGTTACTTTTATCCTTCTCCGAACTCTGGTTCCCCTTCCGGAGTTCTTATTATCTTTATGTTACTAAGGACTTAACAATTAGTTTACCAAGTATATAAGTTAGAACTACAAGTCCTGTAACTCCGTTCTAAAAATCAACTTGAGTTCCCCTCATCCTTAAACTTAGGGCTTTGCCTTAAGCTCACTATAGTCTCCATAGTCCAAACCTCCGGACTAATTTTTTTTTTTTTTTTTTAAGTCATATTATTGTCCCTCAGGGCGAGCCCTATGTCGGACCTTACGTACATGGGCAAGAGTATATACAAATACGGGAGCCTTCCCGGAACCTGTGCCTCTGGTTTGCGAGTGCAACCACGACGGAATAAGTCCCCCGTGGTCCCAGCATGTCCATGCTGTTTTAAACACCTGACCTGACGTGTGAGGGGGCCCAATGTCTAGAGCGGGGTGGTGGAGTATGGGTGGTCTAGACGAACTAAGTGCTCGGCCGCATGGGTGGACATGCACGGAGGGGGCTGTCACAGGGAGAGAAGTAAAAAAGAGAGAAAGGATATGATGGCCAGGTGAGTGGTCGAGGGTGAGCGGTTATGCGGGCGGTGGGTCGGGTGCTTATTGCGATTTTGTTAAGCGTGCGTGTGACAGGGAGATGTCCCAACGTGGACGAGCGGGGAGAGAGAGGTATGCTGTGTAAGATTGTGTTAGTTATGTGAGCGTGGGGGAGGTGAGGTCACCGAATGAGGCTTTTAATCGTCCTGTGCTTCGTATGAATTTGATGAGTTCTTGAATGCCTCTGGGGTTGTTGAGGAGGTGTGAGAGAGAACGGGCTTGGTTCCTGAGTGCGTTGGTGAGCTTGTGCCGCGCGTGGAAGTAGGCAGGACATTCGAAGAGGAAGTGCTGGATGGTCTCGATGGCCATTTCGCATTTGGGGCAGGCGTTGGTGTCGGATCTGTTGATTCTGTGTAGGTAAGCATTAAGGGGGATGTGGTTAGTGCGTAGCTGGGTGAGGAGGCTTGTCTGCGGTCGTGTTAGATTGTCAGCGGTTTTAAGGAAATTGCGTATAGGGAAGTCAGGGTCAATGCGGGAGAAGCGTACAAAGCGTGGTGACTGGTGCCATTCCTCACGCCAGAGGTTTGTGAGGTGTCTGCTGAATGTGAGTTTGATGGCCGATGTGTTAGAAGGGAGGGTGCCGCTGCGGAGGGCGACCGGTAATGTACGACGTGGACTGGGGTCGTTTCTCGCTGCTTTCTTAGCTTCGGAGTCGGCTCTCTCATTCCCAACTACCCCTTTGTGCCCTGAGATCCATCTGAGAGTGATGGTGAGGTGTTGATTAGTGTCGACCAGGCGCTGCGCGAGGGCACGGGAGGTGTCGAGGATGTGTTGCCCGGATTTCGTGTAGGGTGTGATTAGCGCGTTTATGGTGGGCTGACAGTCGATGTATATGGAGGTGGAGCATAAACGAGATTCGCAGCTAAGTAACTGTAGGGCAAGTAGGCTGGCTACGTTTTCTGCTTCGACATTGTGGTGGTCCGTGCTGGAGCCCAGGTGGTAACGGAGGACTTTAGGCCGGGATCTTCCAGTGCGGTACAGTACTGCTGCTGCCCCTACGCCATCGTCGAGGGTCGAGCCATCAGAGTATATCTTGATGTCGGCGTCGTCAATGTTGTGGAATGCGATGGAATCTTCTCTGGAAGGGGGAATGATTGCGTTGAAGGCTGGGGGGTGACGGGAGGAGGAAGTGGGGAAACGGATGGGTTCTATGTGGTCAGGGTTGATGTCAAAGAGGTGGGTGAGAGTGTGGAGTGGGGATCTGTGTTTGGCGACTAGGTGTCTGGTGCATTTTCTAAGTGGGTTGTGAAGCGAGTGTGAGATAGGTAATGTCAATAGTCGGATGATTGATCTGTGGCATGCTTTGTGCATGAGGAGGTCTACAGGGAGCAGGCCGGTGTGGAGGTCGAGGAGGTCATTGGGTGTCGTTCTGAGGGCCCCAGTGATGGGTATCAATGCTATGCGTTGGGTCTTGGTTAGTTCCCGCATCGCTCTTACTGACCCGCGTCTGTGAGCGTTATTGGCGATTCTATGTACTGGTGTGTACCAAACGTCCGCGGCATATATCATCTTTGGGATTGCCACTGAGGTGTAAAGTTGACGCATGAGTTTTCTGGGTATGCCGGATTTGGGACGTGCGATTCTTCGGAAGAGGTGTAGCCATTTGGTAGTCTTCGCGATGGCATTTTCCCATTGTTCGTGCCAGCGAAGGTACTGGTCCAAGATGATGCCGAGGAAGCGGTGAGACTTGACTGGCGAGATGGCTGTGTTGTTTAGGATTAGTGGTGGTCTTGGCGTATCGGTGCGCTGTGAAAAGTCTATTAGTGCGAATTTGCTGATTTCGAATTTGGAATTGTGCTCTTTGGACCATGAATATGCTCCCCTAGGTTTAGACATGAGCTTCTTGAGGATTTGGTTGGTTTCAGCAAAGTCCTTGCCCTCTACGTAGTAAGCTACATCATCGACGAAGGCTACTGCCAGTTTCTGGCGACCTGTGGGGATTTCGATTAAGTCAGCGTTGTAGAAGAGGTATATAATCATCGAAATCGGGTCCCCTTGTCCTATGCCATTGGCGAGGAGGATAGGGTCGGAGATGTAGTCGTCGAAGGTGAGGCGCGTGGTGCGATCCTTGAGGAGGTTGCCGACTAGACAGACAAGATGTTCAGGTATCTTTCTCTTGCGCATGTTGTGGAGTAGTCGGTCCGTTACTGCGTTGGGGAAGGCACCTTCGATATCTACGAATAGGATTGCTGCGACTCGTTTGTTGTGCCAGGCGTGTTTGATGCGGTGAATTAGAACATGCATCGAGTCTGTCGTGGTGTGGCCCGGTCGACCTCCAAAGTGGTGGGTGGGCAGGAGATGGTGTTCATCTACCATGTGGGAGATGATTTCTGCAGTGATAGAAGTCAGCAGTTTCGGGAGGGTGTTGAGTAGAACTATGGGACGGTATGCTTTGGGTATATCGTATCTGGGTTTGCCCGGTTTACGTAGCGCCCTGGTGATGGAATCTTTCCACGGGTCGTGGTAGATTTTGAGGTGGAGTATCGCATTGAAGATGGGGTGGATGCGATCGACGAGTAGATCGGCTGATTCTTTTAGTACAATATTAGGGATGCCGTCTGGGCCTGGTACCTTGTGGGGTTGGACCTTGCCGATGTGTTCTTTGATCTGATCACAGGATATTTCCACTGTGAACGGTATGCGGGGAGGGTAGTTATAATTGGGTGGCACAGAGGAGTGTGAGGGTGGCGGGGGAAAGAATGATTTAGCTATAGCGAGGCTTTTATTCTCGTTGGAAGTGGCGTATGCTGTCAGGCCGCTTGGGAGGGTGTACTCTAAAGTGGGGATGGCTGATTTGCCACCGTCTCCTCTGGGGTAGTCGCTTATGGGATTCAATATGCATTTGTTTATGGTCCAAATGTTGTGGTCCTTAGCGTCATCGAGAAATGCGGCCCACACCTCAGGAGTTCCAACATTTAGTTGGGGTCTAAAGTGGTTTCTAAAGTGAGCGGAAAAATATAATTTTTAGATTTACATTTAGGCCTAGCCTAAATATTGAATTTAAGTCACAAATAAATGTACATCTAAAGTATTTATTTAGTTTCATCTTTAGACGTTTTACAATTAAAATGATGACCTGTTCTAAATTGTGGAAGGAAAACAGAATTTCGCTACAAGTTTACTCAAATTTGCTAGTCTAAATTTAGGTATCATCCAAAGGCAGGCCAAAATTTAAACTTTCAGTGTGACTAAAATAATGGATTTAACAGTTATTAAAAAAAAAAATTCGGCGGTTATCAACATTCCAAATTTCAATCAGAACTAAAGCTATTGCCCACGCAATCGCCCACCCGTCGTCCACCCATCGCCCACCCATCGCCCACCCATCGCCCACCCGTCGCCCACCTCCCAATCATGACCTGAACCCAGCTCCGACGTCGACAAAACCAATCAAATTTTTTTTTTCGACCTCACACCCACCGTGACGCCATCTCGCCATCTCTCCCGCTCCCGCTCATCCCATCCCCGGCATCTCCCCTGCCCAAGTATGACGATCTCCCACACCCCACGCCATCTCCCTCGCCCTCGCCGCCATTTCCCACCCTCGATTTCCTGCCAAGCCGTCGCCCACACCTCCGCCCTCCCCATCATCTCCCTCGTCCACACCCACGCCATCTCCCATCTCCCTCGTCGTCGTCGCCATCTCTCCTCACACTCGCCATCTCCCACACCCTTGTCGCCCACGCCGCACCCTCGTCGCACACGCGACGCTCTCATCGCCACGCCGTCGCCACGCTCTCATCGCCCACGCTCTCATCGCCACGCTCTCATCGCCCACGCTCTCATCGCCACACTCTCGTCGCCCACGCTCTCGTCGCCCACATCTAACCCATCCAAAATTGGATCCCCCATGGCCATGCCCGCGCCATCTCCCTCGTCCACACCCACGCCATCTCCCCACCATCCCATCCCATCACCACGCAATCTCCCACACCCTCTCGTCGCCCTCCCATCGTGCCCCCGCCATCTCCCTCACCCATGTCCACGCCATCTCCCTCACCCTCATCGCCAACGCCATCTCCCGCCAAGCCACCTCCGCCATCACCTCCCTCGCCCACACCCCACGCCATCTCCCACACCCTCGTCATCCACACCTCGTCGCCCACGCCACACCCTTGTCGCCCACGCCCACGCCATCTCCTCTCCCACTCCCTCGTCCCCCACGCCATCTCCTCCCATCCCATCGTGCCATGCCCACGCCATCTCCCACACCTCATCACCTACACCCTCGTCGCCCTTCCATCCTATCGTGCCCGCGCCATCTCCCACACCCTCATCACCCACGCTCGTCACCCTCCCATCCTATCGTGCCCCCGCCATCTCCCCGTTCTCATTCTCTCATTCTGTCGTGCCCCCGTACACCCTTGTCGCCCCCGCCATCTCCCCCACCTGCCTCTCCCCCTACCTCTGTCATCACCTCACGAACCCCACCACCATGTCAATTGACGTTGGAGCTGGGCTCGTGAGGTAAGATTGGGAGATGGGTGGGCAATGGGTGGGCGACGGGCGGGCGACGAGCGGGCAATGGCGCGGGCAATAGCTTTAGATCTAACAACAACTTTGAATTTAAATAGCTGCCGAAAATCTTACATTTTGATAATTATTAAATTTATTATTTTAACGCTACCGAAAGTTTTAATTTTGGCCTGCCTTTAGGTGATGCCTAAATTTGGACTAGAAATTTGAGTAAACTTGGAACTAAATTATACTTTCCCCTTACAATATAGATCTGATAATTATTTTGATTGCAAGAATAACCTAAAGATGAAAATAAATAAATAATTTAAATATACATTTATTTGTGACTTAAATTCAATATTTAGGCTAGGCCTAAATGTAAATCTAAAGATTATATTTTGGTGCTAACTTTAGAAATCACTTTAGATCCCGACTAAATGTGGAAAGTCCTGATGTGCCAGTGTCTTTCTTTGGCTTTTAGGATTTCGGCACCATAGTGATTACGTGCCGTTTTATGTTCTTTATGGCTTGGGTGAGTGTTGTCTAGGCGAAATTTGTATGATAGATGACTTAGCCTGTTTTTGTTTCGTTTAAGCTGGTTCAGGTGTGGGGTCCACCAACGCTTTGAATGGGGACAGGGGGCCGAAAGGGGAATCGCAAACTCGATGGATGATTGTATGGCCGTAGTGAGGCCTGAAATGGCATTGTCGAGCTGTATCTGTGAGGTGATTTGTGTGGGCGGGGGAAGGTGAGACAGGTGGGTGTTGAGTTGATCCCTGAAGTTGTCCCAATTGACTAGGCGGAAGTTGCGTGTAGGGGGGTTGGTTTTTATCTGGGGGGGGAGAGCAATGGCAGTTAGGATGGGGATGTGGTCAGTGCCTGTGGGCCGAAGTTCTGGTTTGGTGTCGCAGACGGAAATGAGGTGGGTGGATTTCGCTGTGCAGAATACGTTATCGGTTCTGGTCCAGTTTTTTGTGACCATGGATTCGAGGGTGGGTAGGTCCTTAGGTAGTGCCATCATCATATCACAGTCGGCAGTAGCTTCTATGAGGTGACGGGCTTGGGCGAGGGCGTTGGCGGTGAAAAGATGGTGGTTACGTTCCTCGTCCCAGAGTGGGTGATGTCTGTTGAAGTCGCCACACCAAAACATGTGGTCGTTCTCGCGACGATGTAAGGATGCTTCATGTGTCCTGGCGAATAGGTGCAGAGTATCGAGGGTGTTGGAATGGAGGCAATCGTTGTAGATGTTGAAGAGGGCGAGGTTGCCTAGGGGTCCTTTGACGCGAATGCCCGTAAGGTCGTTGGAGCCGTGGATGTTTATTTGTTCCCACGAGTTTGTGTTAAGTCTGACGTTGACTAGGATGATGGAACGGACTGGCGTGTTGGAAGTGAGACGGTCAGAGGGGTAGATTACTCTCCAATTGTGGGTGGCTTTGGTGTTGCCGTAATAGTCGAAGTATGGTTCTTGTAGTAGAAGGAGGTCACATTTGGTGTGTATCATGGAATTGATGAGGTCCCAGTGTGCTTTCGCTGATTTGTTGAGGTTAATCTGCCAGATGTTTAAGTGTACGGGATGCGGAGCAGGTTGTTCAGGCATGAGGCGACGGTGCTGTGGGAGGAGGTATGCTGATTGCGTGGATGTCGTTGGGGGGTATGGGGGTGGGGGGAAGGGGGGGGAGAGGCGTTGTGTCGTCGAACCAGGAGAGAGGGGTGGAGGGGGCGGTGTTTTGGCTGAGAGGCAGGTTGGTGATATTTAGAGTGGATTGGCGTAGGGGGGGTCTGGATCCGTTACGATGATTTCGGATCGAGGGGGGAGGAGGCTGGTCGAAAATGGAGGGGGGTGGAGAGTAGTGGCGGGAAGCTGGGGACAGCGGGGGGAGGGGGAGTGGGGAGTGTAGTCTGGGCGGAATTGTGTGTGGTGGTCGGGCGTTAACAGAGGATGGCGTGGGGGCATAGGGATGAGAGGGGTTTTGGGTCCATGGCTCGGCTGTGGGGTAGAAAGGTAGTAAGTTTTTGGGGTTGCAAGCATCTGTTTCTTTGCATTTTAGCAGGAAAGAGGGGCAGTTACAGTCCCATGTGGCGTGACCCTTTTGTTTGCAGGGCGTACAGAAGGGTTGATTTTTGTTGCAACAGTTCGACGTTCTGTGTTGGTCGCCACAAGTGCCGCATGTGTCGAAGTCGGCTGGACAGCGGGATGCGGTATGGTTCCATTGATGGCAACGGAGGCAGCGGAGGGGTTCCTTTTTGCATTTGCCGGTGTTGATTCTCTTGTGGCATACAAAGAAACCTTTGGAAAGAACTAGATTAGCGGTGTCGGGTGAGTCCAGGGAGAATATGGCGTGACCGCATGTCTGGTTTGCTGAGCGACGTTCTTTCGGTTTGATCCAGTTTGCGTGGATGATGGAGTGCGGGGGTAGTTCGTTGGTTTCCTCAATTTCCCTGGGTGATCGGGCACGTCTGGATCGAAGATGAGTGGGACAAAGTAAGCTATGATAGTGTAAGATCGCCTCTTAACGGAGGCTCCGTGACCGAAGGTAGATAGGAATGTGGTGAGCCGGGTGTTGTCTTGTAACCAGGTGGGGATTTGGTCGGAATTCGCTTCTAGTAGTATGCCTCCATTCCTGAGCTTCGTGGTGGCCATGAATTTGTAGTTGGACGGTGGTGTCGTGGAGCTAAGTGTGTGATTGGCCTTTTCCGTGAGTTTTGAGAGGCTGATGTCCAGGGCTTTTTTGGTTTCTGGGGAGTCGTTTACGTCGAGAAGGATTTGCCGTGCTTGTAGTTGTTTTTTCACTTTGATACGGGGGTCTATGTTGCTGAGGGGGGCCCGTGTAGTTTGAGTGAGGACTGCATCCTTGTACGAGGAGGTGGTGGATTCGATCGAGGTGGAGGTTTTGACGAGGCTCGCCGTGGATTGTTGGAGTTGATCTCTCGTTTCTAGAAGGCAAGATTGGAGGTCAGTGATTTTAGAAGAAATGCTATCTAGAATGGGAGCCATAGCTATTTCGATTGATGCGTGGATGTCATCCGTTTGAGATTTGAGGGCGGAGGCGACGGAGTTGGCGAGTATGTCAGATTTTGCGGCGAAATCTATTGAGTCTAAGGCTATGGCTATGGATCGGAGGGTAGTGGCCGTTGTGGGAAGGGCATGAGTGCTGTCCGAAGCTGCCAGTTGTCAGAGGATTCCAGTGAATGTAGATATACTGTAGTCGTGATCGGGGGAGAGGAGGGAGTTGGTGAGGAGGTGGTCGACTGCTTCTTGGAGGGTGTCCGGTTCAGTGGTTTCCAGAATGATGCTGGGGATGTTGTTTTCTATGTTGGACGAGGATCTGGTGGTTCTGGCGGGTTGGGGGGTTGATGTATTGGCTTGCGGTTGTTTGCCTTTTTTGGATTTCGAGGTGCCGGCGATGGGGGTGGCCCAATTACGGAGGCTCATCTCTGTGATTTTGTTAGGGGTGGGCTTATGGATAAACTTAGGGGGGAGATTTGGGATGGGGAAGTGTGGATAGCAGGCCTATAGCCCCGTATACGCAGAGCTCCTTTTTCGGGGTCCCAGTAGGGGTGCCACACGGTTTAGGAACAAGAACCTCCCTCCGGACTAATTCCACTCCATCCAATTGTGCTTACTCAGTATGACTCAAGGAAGTAGCATAACTACTTCGAGAGTTCGCACCTCTGGTCCTCCAACAACTCCGTTCCATCCAGAGTTGCACGCCTCTAACAGTACGCTCCTTTGAATGTGGCATAATTGGTGCCAGTCGCGCTAGGTAGACTCGCCCAAAGCTCGTAGTCACTAAGGGATGCATAGTGCAGACTATGCTTAATGCGGCCTGCATCGTCGAGGCCGGCAATGGCAGCAAGTAGCTCTACTTCTTCAAAGAAGCGGTTTAGAGCAACCTTTTGTCTCTTTTATCTTTCTCCTAACTCCAGTACTCCTGCTGGAGTTCCTATTATCTTTTCATCACCAAGGACATAACAATTAGTTTACTAGTATATAAGCTAGAACTACTATGTCCTGTATCTTTGTTCTGAAATTTGACTTGAGTACCCTCTGTCTCCTTCGCTCTCAAACTTAAGGCTTTGCCTTAAGCTCAGTATCCTCCATCCTTAGTCTGGACCTCTGGACTAACTCCGCTCCACTTCATGCCTACTCAGTATGGCTTAAGGAAGTAGTTAACCTACTTCAAGAGTTCACACCTCTGATACTCTGACGAACTCCGCTCCATCTGGAGTTGTCTGCATGACTCTAACAGATAAGGGACAAAGAGGGAAAAGCCGCCAAGTAAAACTACTACTATCTATCAAGACCAGTCTAAGTGAATGAAGCCAATGATGTTGGGTATAGTGGGTTGTGTGTCGGGTGACGAGCAATATAAGAAAATAGTCAGTAGAATGATGGGAAGAGAGTCGAGAGGACTGACAAGTTGTACGTAGGCATCCGCACGGGTAACCCCCGGGTATTTCCCACAGACCCATACTCGATCAGACAAATACCCATACCCTGGTCGCGGGTATTGGTCAGGTGGCGGGTCCGTTTGGATAGCTGGCGGGTTGGACGGGTATGAGACGGGTCGCGGGTAACCCGACGACCTGTGTATTACAATAATAAATACATTTTATTAAAATAAAATAAACAGAGGGCGGGGTACTTTGCCCTGCCCTGCCCGTCCTTCGCATTCACCGACCCTCCTCGTTCTGCTGTCACGGCTCCACCCCACCATCCCCATCATCCTCCAGTGTGCCGCCGTTTGTCACTCATCCACGTCATTGGGCATGGGTGCTGGCAGCCGGCACCTGAATGCAGGGAGATGGAGTGTTGCGGCTGATGTCCCTGTCCACTCTTGTTGCGTGGCTGTTGCGGCTGGTGTTGCCATTGCCGCTGCCATTCGCGTTGGTGGATGGTGTTGGGTGGTGGTGGTGTTTGGATGGCGTTTGCGTTTGCGCGTTGGATGGTGTTGGCGTTGGTGTTGGTGCTGCCGTTGGTGTTGGTGCTGCTGTTGCCATTGCTGTTGCCGTTGGTAGTGCCGTTGGTAGTGCCGTTGGTAGTGCTGTTTCCGATCGAGGTTGGTGGTGTGGATGGTGTTGGATGGCGGTGTTGGTGTTGACTGGCTGTAGCCTAGCACCACAACATTGCACTAAAACAGTTTTAATCAGTAAATGTATAAATTTTCAATGAAAAAAGAGACTTACCTTGAGCAGAACGGTTCGCAATCGCGAACCGCTCTGCTCTGTTATTGTGTTGGGTGGTTGTGACAGGAAGTCACATTTCAGTCACAGCTACCCACGGGTTGACCACAGGTCACAGGTTTCTTGCAGGTTCGGATTTGGCTACCCATACCCGAACCCGACGGGTCAGGGGTACAAAACCTGCAGGGGTCCATATTGCATATGCCTAGTTGTATGAGTGAAGGTTTTTACTGAGAGACTGATTCTGAGTGAGGGGAAATGGGGGAACTGGTTTCTTATTTTGACATGGCACTTGGGCACCATTTTTATACTACAAAAATGTCTATCTAGTTTTGGATGAGAGTCCTCGGCCGATGAGGGAGAACAAAGGGGAATAGAAATAGGGGAGTGAGGAGAAGGTTGTGATGCAATGATGACAGGAAAATGAGAGGGAGAAGTGAAAAGCCATGAAAAGATGTCAAATACTTTTGTGTATCTCCATAACGGAGATGATACATGTGAATTGGGCAAGTCTGATGTTGGGATTCCAGTCCAATAAGATCCATATGCAATATTTGGGATTCAGTGCATTTAGGAGTTGGACCGATCTTGTACACGAGCAGCCGTGCTAGTCGGTATGCATCAGGTTATGTCAGGTTCAAGTGTGAATCATTAGGGACATCGGGTTCAAACAGGTTTGTGAGATATCAAGTTTCCAGTCTCAGAGGGCCGGGAGCCCACTACACCGTACCTGTCGTAAACCTGTACCTGCCCTCGGGGTACAGGTTTTGTCGTGGGTGCATATGTTCCAATCCTTGGGTTACCCAGGACCCATATCCACAGGGGGTAACCCATGGGTCTCTACTGTTTTCTGGCCCATATCACCTATTTGACCTTGCAACACTGGACACATATCATGTATTTACAAGGTGGAATAGGCTTGGGGAATCTTCAGGCTGGGGTGTCTTTGGGTGCGCTCTGGCCTGGCCTGGTGACCTTGTGACACCAGACGCACGTCAATTGACATGGCACCGTGTATTCACAAGGTGGAATGGGCTTGGGGGCATCTTCAGACTGGGGCATCTTTGGGCCCACAGTGTGCTCTGGTCTGGTATGGTGCAGTTGGGTGCATTTGCAGGCAGATGGAGGCAGCGTCGTCAAATGTGTGGGCCATGCCTGTCTACGGGCAGGGGCTGCATCATTGGACATGTGGCTGTACTTGTTAAAGGTGGTCCTGGGCTGAAGGAATTGCCAGTGAGTGGCAAATGAATCAATTATATACAGACTCACCTGGCGACTGGGGGGTGGGTGCACCACTCCCCCAGTCTTGCTTTGCTTGGTGTTGCCACCATGTCCCTTGCCCTTGCCCTTGCTGTCCTTGTCATTGTCATTTTAGTCATTGTCATTTTCTGGCCATTTGCCTTTGCATTTGCATTTCCCAGGTCAAGCTGTAGTTGTACCTGTAGATTTCATAAGTAATGATGTAAAAGAAAGAAAAGAACTTACCTTTAGCAGAGACCAGCTTTGTACTGGTCTCTGCCTTGTTGTTCAATGCATCGCATGACTTGTGTGACCTATAGTCACAAGTTACCCATCATGGGTATGGGTACAGCCATGGGTCACAAAAGTGTGACCTGGACCCGGACCCAAGGCAAAACACGCAGGTTTACCTGTACCCATGATATTCACCAATCCAGGTCCAATCCATCTGGATCAAGAGTGCGCATACAGCATTGAGACCTGTTGTTCCAGGTGAGGGAGTTCCCATCCTGTAATCCAGGAATTGTCCAGTTCAACTTTCAGATGATGGTCAAGAACATGCTGTTTGTTTATGTCAACATTGGTTGTTCTGGTGGCAGTTGCAACATTCAGTCGAATTTTTGACATCAACTCTCATGAGTTTGCTATCAGGACCCCGGAAACCTAACAGGCCTGGCATGGAAGTCTAAATGCTTATTTGTATGAGGGTTTTCACTGGACAGAATTCATGTGATCACTGGTGATAACTTGTTATTGCCAGTGATTATTGGATTACACAACTTACCATTCTATTCCTCTTTGTTCTCTCTCATCGGCCGAGGACTCTCGTCCGAATCTAGATAGAGAATTCTGTAGTATAAAAACGGTGCCCAAGCACTGAGTCAAAATAAGAAACCAGTTTCCCCATTTCCTCTCTCTGAGAATCAGTCTCTCAGTAAAATCTATTGCTCATACAGCTTGTCAGATTCCTCAATGCTCTCTCGACACTCTCCCCGTTGTTTTACCATCTTCATTCTTACATTCCTTGTCACCCGACACCCGACCCGCCATACCCAACATCGTTGGCCTCGTTGGCTTTTCACTGTGCTGCATTGTGCAATACCTATTATTCCGTGATAACCCATTAAGATGGGTGCACAGGACAGGACAGCACTGCATTGCACAACATATGAGAACCAGTGATAGTAACTGCACTTCAGTGCACATTAGTGCATTCTGTGATTCACAGTGCTTCCTAATTTATCACAATGCAGCAGAGTGAGAGAGAGAAATTTTATGCTTTAGGAAGCATTGGAAAGCATTTGAAAGCACTGTGAATCACAGAATGCACTAGTGTGCTCTGAAGTGCACTTACTATCACTGGTTCTCATATGTTGTGCAATGCAGTGCTGTCCTGTGCTGTGCACCCATCTTAATGGGTTATCATGGAATATAATAGGTATTGCACAATGCAGCACAGTGAAAATCAATGATAACTTGTGTTAAGTTGTGTAATCCAATAATCACTGGCAATAACAAGTTATCACCAGTGATCACATGAATTTTGTCCAGTGAAAACCCTCATATATTTGAGCAGTCAAGAGTATGATTGAGCAAGAAAATGTACCATAGATACGGATACTGTTCGCAGTCATTGGAAGACACAATCTGCTCAGGTATTTGCTAAGGCCCGGGGGTCAAAATTTTGTGAGCCTCACAAATACAAGACATAATTGTCCAGTTGCACTTCTTCACTTTGCTTTCTCTTTGCCGCCTTTTTACATGGCTTCTCCGGTGGCTGAGTAAATCTTTTCCGACTTGAGTGACTCGGCCGATCCACTTGGAGAATCCTGGGGCCTCATTGAGGCGGAAAGCGAAGCTGAGGACAAACAGGAGGAGGAAACCGGACGGAGATAAGAGAAGATTCGCCCGCCTGACTCGGCCAACTAATCGAAGGACATGAGTCGAGGCGACCAACCTCGACGAGTCGACGACCTCAGGCTCGAACATGAGTCTCTCCAGAAAGCGCTGAGGCGCCTGCGATGGCCAAAGCTGCAGCCCTTGAAGCGTCAAGAAGGAGCGTTCTCACCCGGGATGTCATCGAACTGAGAAGCTCACTTTCGGGAAGCTGGAAAAGGGCCTTATTATTATGGCTGGGACACAGAAACTGTCAAGGAGTGAACTGGCTCGATCACGGACTCTGCGCAATCGGTATGCAGGGTCCTGGTGGCGCAGATACTTTCATGATTTATATGGAATTCTGACAGCTTGACAGATTACTGCAGTTGTGTTTAACGCTCACCTCCGGAGACGCTCATCGCACCACTCTAGTAACTACCGGCATGGCGAGCAATTCTGATGTGCTTGCTAGGTCCCAGTACGTTTCCAATATCCAAACAATTGATGTTCATGCTTAAGCAAAGTCGATTGTCTAGCCGTAACTTTCTGCTCATTACAGGCGAGTCATCACACGTGCGCGGTGTTGGTTACTGTTCTCACTAGGTGCGCCGTTACGCTGAGTTCAACAGCCATCCACGCCAGAAATGTTCCAGTTTCTGCCAACGATAACAGTCGGAAGGTTTTTGTCAAAGTTGAAGCCGGTAATATAAGACGTCAGACGGAAGTTCTCAAGGATTGCAGCGCATCCCCGTCGTGGAGCAAGAAAATACATCTGTTCGTCTTCGTTCAATCGTGAATCATAATAAATCTAATCAACGGCCGATTTCAGAAGCCCTCTTGAAGTTTCAGCCGTCATCTTGTTTTCGCTATACCGCTATCACAAACTCGGACCGAACAAACTGCTAAGCTGCTGTCAAGCTCCACTCCGCGATTTTTCCAGTGATAAAAATGGTTTGCCTTCGATACCCTTTCGTGCCAACTCCGGGTTAATTCTGAAATTCCCAGAAATTTCCCTGACCCTCGATTTCACCCCAGATCAATCTAGTTGTCTCACCATCCATTATGAAAGCGATATCCACTCAGCGATCAAGGTAGTATTACCTGAGTCTGCAGGCGCATCTGGGATTCCAACTCTGGGGTCCAAGATACAGGCCAATGTGTCCGCCGTTGGGCCGATCGTACAATCAATCGAACAATTCAGGCCCATGTTCGATGAGTTGGCTCAGGTGAGTTCTTCTGAAAGTGATATTGTGTCTGCATCCCAACGTCCTATAGATCCATCCTTTCGCCAGCGCAGCATGGGGCCTCCTGAATATTGCCTACCAAGTAGGTGGTGCACCAGGAGTCTTCTTCATATCTGACGGATCATAGGTTTTGAAAGATCAACATGACAAGGATTTGAGTGTCGTCAAGCTCTATCAAACAATGATGAGGACGTATGCGGCTGCATCCGAGGATGACATCTTGAAACACTACAAGGAATTCAAAGTAGTCTTCGATGCGATGTTGAGGCAAACGATGGAGTGTGCCGTTTTCATTTCCGAATATGCATCAATACCATTATTGGGTGAGTCGTCTGCATGCTAATGCATTCAAAGTTGGCAACGACTCAAACTTTGGTACTCAAGACCGGGTTTTTACGAAGAATGCAATTGGGAAAGTCAACGAATTCCGTGAATTGTTTTCAAGTCTCGAGATAAGATTCCGCGACCGAATAGCGAGGAAGACTGCAGTGGTTTCATTAGGAACATACTCGTCAGTGAAATTCACTGGTCAGTAGCGACGTTATGACATATTCGTTCCTACTCATGGTCGAGATGCGTTTTTTTTAGAGATGAAAGCTGCACTGGCTGCGTTGAATGTCCTTCCTTCAGCTCCCCATCGCGATTCCTGCCTCATCGGGACACGGGTAGAAATCATCGAGAAGATTTGGTCTTGGATTGGGGAGTGCAAACCAGGGCTCCTGTGGGTACAAGGTCTCGCCGGATCTGGGAAAAGTGCGCTTGCCAGTACAATCGTTGATCACGCCCGGGCGATGCCCGGTCACCATGGTCGCCTGGGTGCTTTCATTCGGTTCGACCGTAGTGGGGTGAACGATCGATCCCGAGTTATCACCACTCTGGCATCAAAGCTTGCCGCATTCGATGATCGAATTGGCCATGCAATCACGGACGTAGTCAGAAATTGTCCTGATATCAACGAATGGCCCTTGTCGGCACAATTTACGAAACTAGTCGTGGAAACTCTGGAGTCCGCTGATGAGCTCAGGAGTGAGGGGCTGATTGTGGTTGTCATCGATGCGTTGGATGAATGTGGCGTACTGGGAAAGCGGGCGGATTTGCTGGATGTGCTCGCGCAGGGTTTTGGAGAGAATCTGCCCATGATGAGATTGATCGTCATGAGTCGACCCGAAGAGGATATCCTGCAGTCGTTCAACTCGGAAAGAAAGCAACACATCGTTACCCTACCTCTAGCTGTCAGAAATGACTCTGGCAGGCACGACGTCCGACATTACTTTGACCAGAAATCCCAGGAGATCCAGAATAACGATTTTCAACAGATCTGGAAGCAAAGAGATGCAGCGGCTATACTAGCCCACCGGGCCAATGGACATTTCATCTGGGCTGCGACAGCATTTGAATACATCAAGGAGTATCCTGTGCGCCGACTTGAAGAAGTCTTAGCCTCAGGCGAATCTCTTGGCTCGTCCGCAGAAGGAGATCTCGATTCGCTGTACAACATTGCTCTACGTTCTGCCGTTGGGGCACGCGGCAACGACATCAAGGCTGATATGCTCCCTCTGCTTGGCACGGTCATCGTGGCGAAGACTCCGCTCCCACTTGCCACCCTTATGAATTATGCCTTTGGTTCTGGGGGATCAAAGTCGAGCATCATTCTCGAGAAGTTGGGCAGCGTGGCGAATTTCGGAGATGATGAACCCGTCCGGCTTCTGCACAAGTCGTTTGACGATTTCCTAACCGATCAAAGAAGGTCTGGGGAATGGTACATCAGCAGAGATCTAGCCAATATGAACATGGCAATGCGCTGCCAGAGTCTCTCGTCGGAATTCCTTGAACAGATGCAGCCTCAAATGGCACCGCAGGCAGAGAAGATTCATGACGACATCGTTTATGCATGCGTGTTTTGGTTGGAGCACATCAGCAGCCTTCCGGGAGCAGATGAGCGTATTGATGTCCAACTGCGAGTGTTTTTCCAAAAGCATTTTCTAAAATGGCTGGAAGTCATGGTGGTTTTAGAGGTCACACAGGAGGCTATCAAGGCGCTGCAGCGGCTGCTGGCATGGACCAATGTACGTCTTTCTGTCGTTGTAACGAATACATGTCAACCCGTTTGTTTTGTTAGGAGGTTCGATGTGAACAGAACGATCGAAAGACCCGATATGGTGCCTATCAATTTTCCCAACGATTTTGCCATGACATCGAGGAGGATGCATCATTGATTTACACCACTGCATTAACTTTTGCGCCTCAAAACAATGTCATCCGCCAAATTTATTCGACCAGTAACTTGCCCAAAGTCATCGGCAATGGCACAGATCGTTTGCTGCTTATTTGCCCACACGAGGATCGTGTCTACTCTGCCGCATTCTCTCCTGATGGGTCTATGGTTGTTTCTGGATCGCACAGTGGGGCAATTCACATATGGGATGTCGGTACGGGAATGTCACTCTGCAAAATACAACACCACGAGAGTAGCGTCTTCTCTGTCGCATTCTCTCCAGATGGATCAATTCTGGCATCTGGGTCTGTAGATGCAACGATACGACTTTGGAGTACAGCCACACGTAAATTGCTCCGGATCTTCCATCACGACGATTCTGTTCGTTGCGTTACATTCTCTCCGGATGGGTCAACACTCATCTCAGGGTCTTCTGATCGCACCATCCGACTGTGGAAGGTGGCTTCGGGCGAACTACTTTTCCCACCTGTACACCACGATAGTCGCATATATTCCGTTGGATTTTCGCCGGATGGATCCAGAATCGCCTCGGGATCTCAGAACAAGATAATACGGTTGCGGGATGCCGCCTCAGGTGCATTGCTACTGCAGATCAACGGCCATGATGATGAAATCAACTCAGTTGCATTCTCACCTGATGGTTCCAAACTTGTTTCAGCAGCCGATGACAGAACAATTCGACTCTGGGATGCCAATACGGGTGCTCCCCTGCTTGAACCATCACGATATTCTTCACTGGTCTATTCTGTTACGTTTTCGCCTAATGGATCCAAAATCATTTCAGGCTCTGGTGATAACACAATACGAGTGCTGCAATCCACAACAGGTGCATCCCTCGTAGAACCATTGCATCATGACGGCGTTGTGCGGTCTGTCGCTTTCTCCTGTGACGGATCTCAAATTGCCTCGGGATCTTTCGACGGATTTCTACGAGTGTGGGATGCCAGCATATCCATGCCAGAACCATTACAGGGTCACAACGGCCTGATCAACACTGTGGCGTTTTCACCTGACGGTTCAACGCTTGTTTCAGGATCCGCTGACAAGGCGGTTCGTGTGTGGGACACCAGTACAGGTTTGTCGCGATTTGGGCCCATTCGAAACCACGACAGTGAGGTTACTGCAGTTGCATTCTCCCCTGACGGATTCAAAATCGTCACAGGATCGGTTGATTCTGCGATACGAGTATGGAGTGCTGCCACGGCTCAATTACTCCACGAAACCCTACGAGGACACACCGGCGTCGTCCGCTGCGTCAGATTCTCCAACGATGGATCCCACATTATTTCGGGATCTGATGACAAGACCATCCGATTGTGGGATGCTGCGTTGGGTGATTCGGTTTTGCATCCCTTTGTCGGCCATGAGGATTCCGTTCTCTCCATTGCACTATCGCCTGATGGGTCCAAACTGGTATCAGGATCCGCTGACCGCATGGTACGAATTTGGGAGGCTAATACCGGTATTTCCCTCCGTGGGCCATTACGAGGACACGTATCACCTATCACAGTGGTTCTTTTTTCACCCAACGGATCTGCAATCGTATCGGCAGCCAAGGACGCAACAATACGGATATGGGACAGTAGTACAGGAGCGTCGCTCATGATGCCATTACGAGGTCACAACGACACAATCACATCTCTCGCATTCTCTGTGGACTCGTCAACCTTGATATCAGCATCTGTCGACGAAACAGTTCGATTGTGGAACCTCTCCCCATCTGCAACTTTGCCACCGTTTGTTTCCTTGGAAAGGCAAGTACAAGCGTCTGTTAACTCCACAAGATTAATTTGACTGGGTTTTCGACAGGAAACACTACTTGACGCAAAGAGATTGCAAAGTTATTACGAAGTTCCCGATGGGCCTTATTCCGAAAGAGGTTTGTGTTGCGGAACAAACGGTTTATGTTGCAGGGGTTTCCAGGGATTTGGAAGTTGCACTGCGCGGATCTGGGCTCATGATCATTGAAATTTCACCCCTACAAAATCATGACTCTGGCCTCAGGAATAACTGCAACTAACGCCGTGCGTTAGCGGGTTGGTGCCTGTTTTACGGTACGAGGGCGGATGTGAAATAAACACCATCAACAACAGTAGTACTGAGATAAATATAAAGCTGTCAACTTTCCTCCCTGTGTTGGGTCCTCCCTGTGTTGGGAATAGTGGGCGAATAGTCGCGGAATGGATTGGTAAACCGTATCACGTGACCCCGGAACTCAAACACTGCCCACTGAATAATGCTGGTAGCAGTTATTCTACTTAACACAAGAAACTTCTAGTAGATTTAGCAAGTAGTAAAAACCCTCTCAGAGAGAGGCAATTATAATTAATTCCACATAAATATCTTAGCGGTCAACGACCACTGCACCATATATCACAATAGGTTATGAGCCCTGAACAGCTGTAACGGAAACATGATCACACACCTCCAAACATCACACTACCACCTCATATACTAGCCCACTATGACAGATGAAGTCACACACATTGGGATCCTATGGATCAAGTTATTGAAGGGGAACAATTGGATGCCATGGAAGAGACAGATGTTAGCTGTGCTTCGGGATCTAGGGTTGGAGATGTATATCAATGCAGAATCGAAAGCCCCTATCCTGGTGGACACTTCCTGTCCAACATCAGTGGAACCTGAGGCGATGAAGAAATGGTGTGACGGAGACGCCAAGACAAGGGGAAATGATACATATCATTGGCACACACACGGCAAGTGAGATGTGGAAGCAGCTAACCTTGGTCAGGGGGAAGCTTGGAATATTAGCAACATGATGTGCATTGTACTAGTTGATTGCCGAAGAAGGATTCCACCTAATCGAGCACATATTGAAACTCTGGAAACTGCAGGAGGAACTCCACTTGATGGGAAGCTTCATTTCTGACAAAGATTTCATGATGATACTTGTATCCTCCTTACCGGTGTAGAGGCTCCAGATTGTGTGGATTCATATCCTCTTCATATCTGACTCTGTTCCCATCCATTCCCATTCCCATATCATTGATTCTGCTCGATTCTGGTCCCTCCTATTGATTCCACTCCAGATTCTGCCTCCAGAATCGTTCCTGCTCGTGATGCAATGTCCATAACGACCTGGAATCAGTATGTATAATAGTTGTATATCATATATCTTCATTTCCTGTCCCCTAGTACATAGCACTACTCCTCCTATCCTCCTCTCCACTTGCCCCCTATCATTTACAGCCTTTGCTTGTAGTACATAGTTACTACAGCACAGGATCCTTCATAGTAGTATAAAAGTAGTTCATTTACACTACAAAAACATATAGATATAGAAATACAGGTTATTGTCCCACTTCAGCTCTATTTCTTAGTCCTCTCTTCATATTGTCTACACCTCTCTTTGTCCTTTCCCCCACACTCTCCCTCTGATTCCAGAACCCCTGGATTTGGGTTGCATTGATTAGACTTCTCTATAGAAACTGAACTCCTCAGATTACTTCTTAGCTGATCACCATTTCTGTAGATTCCTCATCCAGGTCTACAATCGAACTCGCCATCACACCGAAAAGTTGGGACTTGTATACATTGGCATACTTAGGCTCAAAGAAAGATGGAATGTCACTGACATCACATGAACTAGTTGTGATCCTATTAGAGGAAGACCCATTCACACCTTTACAATGTTTTCATCTTTTATTACCTCTTCATCCAGGGTCATAGATGTAGAAACCGTATCAACAGTAATGGTTATCGGAAAGCCAACATTACTGCTTGAAATCCATATCAAATGAGACTGCCAACAATGGAAAGTCACCTTGTCACAAAGCCATTATGTCTGGAAGATACTTGTGAAGGCCAGAATGAAGGATGTGAAACTGGTATCAACCCCAATGGATCAGAATGTGGTCCTAGGAATAAACAAAAGCAAAACTGACAAGAGTGAGCAGAAATGCACCTTGATCGAGTATGCAACATGAGTCGGAGAGCTCTTGTATGCTGTGCACGCAATAAAACCTGATATCATGTAGGCAACTGTGACTGTTGTACAATTCACACAGAACCTGTCTGGAACACTGGACAGCACTTACACTAAAAGGATATTCTGCTACCTAAAGGGAACAATGGACTATGAATTAACATATGGCAGAAAGGACCAACAAATTATGATGGAAACCATTCATTATGTTGATGCCGATTTGGGATCCAACCTGCACCAGAAATCCATCAGCAGATATGTGTTCACAATTGCAGGGGAGCCATGGCTTGGAGCTCGAAGAAGCAGAGCACAATTGCATTGTCAATGGCTGAAGCGGAATATGTCGCTGCTACTCATGCCACAAAGCAGTTGATCTGGCATAGAAACTTATTGAAGGAATTGGACCTACAGTTGGATGAAACATCAATTTTATGATCCAATCATCAGGCTGTGATTGCTATATCACACAACCCAGAATTCCACGTGTGGACAAAACATATAGATATCAATCTACATTTCCTATGAGATCACATCACATCTGGTATCCTTAAAGTCACATATATTCCTTCTGAAGAAAATCTAGTGAAAATATTTATGAAAGGGTTACCTTGCCTGCTTCACACAAAGTTCACGACCAAACTTGGTCTATTGACCGGAGAGGAACCAGAAAGAGTGGAATACTTGTTTAGTGGGCCAGTGCTGCGCATGGCATGAACGAGTTCTTTTTTCCCCCTCCCCAATTCCATGATGAAGTAAACAATAACATTAAATTGCACATGTGGTATAAGACATATAGCATATGCTGTACATTACCAATTGCTCTGATAAGCTCATCTCTCACCTCAGCAACATAAAAAGTATAAAAAATTAAACTACATAGAGTGTCTTGAGTCTTCATCAACCTCCATGCTTACTGTCATGTCTTTTGTGCTGCATCATCATGCAATATTCTCAGCCATTAATGACATGTTTAGGAAGTCATATGTTAACTACCAAACACAACTGCCTCTGAACAGTACGATAACAATTGACTTACATTTGCTCCACCCTACTTCTCCACGACATTGAATGCTGCACAACAGATGATAATATGAAGACAGCTGTACTTGGTAAGTAGGCTAATGTTACACATGGCATGAACAAAGTCTTTTGTCTTTAATTGGATTTTTATTTTCATGATTGTTATAAATATCAATGAGTAATTTTGCTTGAAATATGTGATTAGCATATAAGATAATGTATATATACAGCGATATCACATTGAATTTTATGTTTTAAGTAAAAATATCAGTATATTATCTACGTTTAACCCATCTCTACTTATATGGCTGATATTTCCATATATAGTGAAAGCGGTCACATGTGACTATGATCTCACGCTATGAGATAATTCTCAGTCGCAATGAGGGATAACGACTGACTATTTGAAGCATACCTATGAGATAATTCTACGGCAGCTATTAGTCCAGTGTATACATGAGTGTTTAAGAAACATACCTCAGTCGCAATGAGGGATAACGACTGAGGTATGCATCTGTCACAGTGGGGTCACAACTGTATCGCTCGGCAATTCCCAGATGGGTGGAGGTCCCTTGCCCATCTACTTATTCATGACACTTCCACTCGAGCCAGGCCGTAATCCCATTGCTCGTGCGAACTTCCAGTGCTTCTCGTGAGGGAGTGCTTTAGTGAAGATATCGGCAACCATATCTTCTGTCGAGCACCACCTTATTGAACATTCCCCTTTCGCCACTAAATCGTCTCAGATGTAGTGATATTTTCTCTGAATGTGTTTGGTTCAAGCTCGGAACTGTGGGTCGCGTGATAGGATGATTGCAGCTTGGTTATCGCACCTGAGGTCGGTTGGTTTCTCTTGAGGATGTCCGATTTCGTCAAAAAAGGTTCGCAGCCATGCTATATGTTGTCCAGCATTGCTTAGGCCTATATATTCTGACTCCGTTGATGACAATGAGACCATCAACTGTAATTTGCTTGACCACCCGATAGCTCCACAGTTGCTGATGAATACGTAGCCCGAGGTGGAGCGTGACGTGTCAGGGTCCCCTCCCCAATTTGCATCTGAGTATCCATGACAGTCCATGTCTGTGTTCACGTCTGAGCCGTCGAACACTAACTCTAGGTTTCGGGTCCCCTTTATGTAACGTAGGGCGCATTTTGCCAAGCTCCAGTGGCAGGCCTTTGGATTTGCGCTGTAGCATCCTACAATGCCTGTTGTGTAGGCTAGGTCTGGTCGGGTTCCTAGGGATAGTCACATGAGAGAACCAACAATGCTTTGGTATGATGCTTCTCGGTTTCCCATCTTCATGGTCTTGATTACCATGTCATCTGTTGGATCGTTCGCTGAGAGGTGCACTTTGGGATCCATCGGCGTGAAGACTGGTTTACAGTTTGTCATACCGAAACGTTCGAGTACAGTGTCAATGTATTGGTGTTGAGATAGTGTGATTGTTCTTTTAGATCTGTCTCTTTTGATTTGAAGTCCTAACACAAACTTGGTGGCTCCAAGATCGCCCATTTTGTAAGTATTGGAGAGCATGTTCTTGACTTTGTTCATGAATGCTTGAGACGTTGCAGCTAGTAGTAGATCATCAACATACACCACAAGGAAACATAGGCCTGCCTTCTGCTTGTAAACGTACAAGCAAGTCTCAGCATTCAAACGAGTGAAATGGAGATCCTGGAGTTTCCGGTCTAATGTTTTATTCCACATGCGTCTGGCTTGTTTGAGACCGTAGAGTGACCTGCGTAAGCGCCAGCAGTGTCCTGGTTTGATCTCGACTCCATCTGGGGGCATCATGTACAATTCTTCAACCAGTTCTCCATTCAGGTAGGCTGCCGTTACGTCCATTTGATCGAGTTCTAAATTGTATTTAGCTGCCAGTGCCATGATAATGCGTATGGATTCTAGGTTTGCCACAGGAGCGAAAACCTCCTGATAGTCCACCCCTTCATTTTGTACAAATCCTCGGGCAACAATGCGGATCTTATATCTGGTGACGTTTCCATTTCCGTCGAACTTCAGCCTCATGACTCCTTTGGAGGTGATTGGCTTGACGCCCTTTGGGATTGGGACCTCCTCGTATACGTTATTCAATTTGAGGTTTTCTAATTCCTCTTGGAGTGCACTTGACCATTTTTCGGAGTCTGGGCCACTTAGAGCGTCTTCTAGACTTTGAGGTAAGTTGTCGTTCGATGGTCCAGTACTGCCTAAACCAGCAAAGTGCACGTCGTTGTCCAGAAATTTGATTGGGACTCCTTCAGTATCCGGCGCTGGGTTTTCTGGTGCGGCATTCGCAGTTTCCGGTGGTCCTTGCTTGGTGAGTCTCTTGGCTTCTCGTTCAAGGGTGCGTTGCAATTTTTGTAGTCTTTCCTCCTGAATTTTCTGGTCATAATCTGCATTTTTGTTGGCTGCTGTTCGTTGACATGTGCTCCTACGTGTTCCAGCCATTTTGTCCGCTGGCAGACATTTTGGCGCAGTCGGTCCCAAAGTTGGAGAAGGTGGTTTTTCTTGTTTGATTTGTGTCATTGTTGTCCTCCGAGGGATCCGTGACGGCGTGTACTGAGTCTTATCAGCCGCCTTTGGGACTGACATTGTGGGTGTTGTTTCAGGTAGCGCGTCTCCCACCGATTCGGTTGTTTCGGTATTGCATCCTCTAAGGAGCGGGGGCTCGTCAGGATCCTCCTCGTCGACTACCGTGACTGGTCTCTGTTTGGGATGCACGTCGGTTTTCGGTTCGTTTTCAGTTCCTTGAAGTAATGACTCCCACTGACCCTTTGATTCGTCCAAGTAGTCTGCTTGGAGATTTTCTGGTGGAGTTCCTTCTTCATCGAATTTGACGTGTCGGGAGGTGAAGATTCAGTGAGTCACCGTGTCCATGAGGAGATAGGCCTTCTTGTCAAGTGGGTAGCCAATTAATATACATTTTGTTGCCCTTTTGCTGAACTTCCCTTTTCGGTGTGCTTTCTGTATGAGCACATATGCTGTGCATCCAAATGGGCGAAAGAGTGATACGTCCACTGGCCTATCAGTGAGTTTGGTATAGGGAATTTCCTTGTTTATTCCTGAAGCCGGGGATCGTGCGATAAGGTGGGCAGCAGTTGCCATGGCGTAGGTCCAGAAGGATTTTGGAAGCTTTGAGGCATAGAGCATGGCTATGGTCTTAGTGACCAGTGTTTGGTTTATATGCTCAGCTACTCCATTCGACTCCGGCGTATCTGCTGTCGTGGTCTGGTGGAGGATTCTGTCTGCTTTCAGTTTAGCTTCAAATTCCTTCCCGTTGTACTCACCGCCGCCATCAGTAATGAGAAAACGAGTCCACCCCTCACCAAAGTGGATGATACCTAGTTCGGTCCTAAAGAAGGCCTGTGTTTCTGTTTTCCACGCTTCATATATTTTCTCGATGTCCGATTTGCGTTTGGCAAAGAAGACCCAGGGGTGTCTGGACCATATGTCAGTGAATGTTACCCAATACCGATAACCGTTGTGAGAGGTGGGGGTGACTGGTCCTCCAACATCTGAGTGGACTATGTCCAGTGGGCCTCGTGCAATGGTTTCACTGCGTTTGAATGGTAATTTCTTCATTTTGCCCATGACGCATGGTTCACAGAAACTTGGTACTCCAGTGAGCGTGTCGACATCTTTGATTTGATTTTTGGTGACCATTTGTTTTAGCTGGTGGATGCCTACATGTCCCAATCGATGGTGCAGCACATTCACATCCATTGACAGTAGCGCTCCTGCCGGAGTTCCGAGGGGTTGCACTTGGAGATGGTATAGTCCCTTTCGTTCGTGTGCTGTCATGATTTTGGTGCGCCCTCGTGATACGTATCCCATACTTCCATCGAATGTGCTGACATATCCTGCTCTCCCAAGTTTGCTCACGGATATAAGTGAGATTCGGAAGGTGGGGACTAATAGAGTGTTTTTCAGGCATACCCTATACTGTTTGTTCCCGATTTGGCTGGAGATCCATATGTCTCCAACTCCAGTTGCTTCGGCGGTAGAGTTGTCGCCAAAGCGAACCAGATGAGGTGGATTGAGCTTCCAGAAGGTGAGTGTGTCAAACCATTCGGGGTGTGGAACCATGTTGGTAGTAGCTCCACAGTCAATTATTATACTGTTTCCCTTTTGATGCGGTTCAGACGTGAGGTAGGCGTAAATTCGCGGCCATCTCTGTTGAGTTATAACTACATTGTTCGGTCGTACTATGTGGGCCTCGTCGTCGTCATCCGATTCGTTGTCTGATTCTCCGTTTGATTCACCCTCCATTACATTGTGTGCCTTCGTTTTTCCTTTTCCTCGCTTATCTCGACGTTTCTCCTTCGCCTTCCCTTTCTCTTTCAGGTTTCGGCACTTGTCCGTGCTGTGTGCACAATTTCCATGAACTTTGCAAAAGAGTTTCTTCTTCTTAGCTTTCGAGACCTTCAAGGTGAATTCAACGTTCGGAGTTGGCATTTCGGGTTGCATTGCATCGTTGTTGGGTTCCTGAACATCAGCGGCATGTGCAGCAAGTTTGGTCTCGACGGTCGATAGCGTAAGTTTCTGCCCGTCTGGTACTGAACCAGTGATTGCCGTTTTTAACGTTCTCCAGTCTTCATTGTCAGGAATCGACTTGAGGAGGAGTAATGGGAGTAAATCTTCGGGGAAAGGGTATCCGAGAGACGTGAGATGGTTGTTGTTGCTTAGGAAAGAGGCGATGTGGTCTGACATCGATGTTGGGGACGGTGCGTTGTCATATTTCATTGATACGAGTGTGGCGAGCACGTGGAAAGCAGTGGTGACGGTATTGGTTTCATTGTAGCGTTTTACGATTGCGTCACACAGTTCTTTTGCAGAGTTCTTGGCGCCGATGCTTAGAAGGATGTTGTTGCTCAGGTATCGTTGTATGATGCCTGTAGCTCGCTCGTCTCGAGCTTCCCATGTGTCGTTGTAGCTAATTCACGATATTGATGCTGATATGGACTCATCTGGTTTCTTAGAGCTTCTGCTTGCTGTTGAAGCTGAGGTGCTCGTCATTGGGGTGAGTGGTTTGGTGTCAGTTCCGGTAACCACACCGAGTACTTGTTTTTCACTCAGTGCTCCTTTGATGTGAATGCTCCATATCTGGAAGTTTGACAGCCCCTCAAGGGTGGGACAGTTAGGCCGTTGGTCTTCTCCTGTCATTTCATGAGCGATGGGATTTGCCTGGGGTCGATTTTGATTGTTCAAGTCGTCTAAGGCTGAGGTACCCTGATCGGAAGCGACCAGGGCTCATAACCTCTCACACTATGAGATAATTCTCAGTCACAATGAGGGATAACGACTGACTATTTGAAGCATACCTATGAGATAATTCTACGGCAGCTATTAGTCCAGTGTATACGTGAGTGTTTAAGAAACATACCTCAGTCGCAATGAGGGATAACGACTGAGGTATGCATCTGTCACTTGTTTAGTGGGCCAGTGCTTCGCATGGCATGAACGAGTTCTTCTTTTCCTCTCCTCACTTTCATCATAGCAACCTCTCACCATAGCAATATAAAAAGTAAAAAAAATAAAACTGCATAGCATGTCTCAACCTCCTCTCCCACTGTCATGTCTTCTTTGCTTCATCATGATGCAATATTCTCAGCCACAAAAAAGAGCAACACATCAACTGTCACATACGACTGCCTTTAAATAGTCTGATAACAATTGACTTACATTTGCTAAACTCTACTTCTCCATAACTTTGCTGCACAACAGATGATAACATGAAGACAGCTGTACTTGAGTGGACCAATGTTGCATATGGCATGAACAAAGTCTTGTTTCTGTCATTGGATTTTTATTTGTCTGATTATTACGAACATCGATAAGTGATTTTGCTTGAAATATATAATTAGCATATAATATATACAGTGATATCACATTGAATTATATGTTTTAAGTAAGAATATCATTATATCATCTGAGTTACACTAATTTCTGCTTATATGGCTGATATTTCTATATATAGTAATGGTAGTCACACGTGACTATGACTCCTGTGATCACCTTGAAATTTAGGATATATGGTATAAAATTACCTTATATGGTTAGACTGGTCACATGTGACTATCACCATTGCGATCAGCAAAAAATTTGCTATACAATATCAGAAATTGCCTTATATGGTTAGAGTGGTCACATGTGACTGTCACATGTGACCCGAAATGATAATATTAGGCAGCAGTTCAATTTTCAGCTGAATCTGATAAGAATTAAGGCCAGGATAAATATTGTGAATATAATTGCATTTGTGTAATGAATATGATGAGCAGTATGTGATTTAGCATATATTATGCCAAATTACCATATATGGTTAGACTGGTCACATGTGACTATTACCATTGCGATCAGCAAAAAATTTGGTATATAATATCAAAAAGTACCCTATATGGTTAGACTGGTCACATGTGACTGTCACACCTTGCCCGAAATGTTGATATTAGTCAGCAGTTCAATTTTCAGCTAATTCTGATAAGAACTGAAGGCAGTATGAATATTTTGAATATAATTGGAAGGTAATTTGTCTTGTGTGAGACATCCCATATTTGGATGCTTATGTAAGCCACTCCAAACATGGCCCCGATTTTATGTTACATTCCAGCATAAGAAGTAGAATCATATCTCTTGCCCAAAAAAAATTTCTCTATAGGCGATGCAAAAACATTAATGAATTAATTAATTAATTACGAACCTTCACTGAACCAGGTCTGATAAAGAACGAGTCTTTTAATAAATTAAAAGAACTCGTAACAGTGGGGTCACAACTGTATCGCTTGGCAATTCCCAGATGGGTGGAGGTCCCTTGCCCGTCTACTTATTCATGACATATGACTCCTGTGATCAGCTCAAAATTTAGCATATATGGTGTAAAATTGCCTTATATGACTATTACCATTGCGATCAGCAAAAAAATTGGTATATAATATCAAAAATTACCTTATATGGTTATATTGGTCACATGTGACTGTCACACCTTGCCCAAAATGGTTATATTAGTCAGCAGTTCAATTTTCGGCTGATTCTGATAAGAATTGAGGCCAGTACAAATATTTTGAATATATTTTGGAGGTAATTTGTCTTTTCTGAGGCAACCCATATTTAGATGCTTATGTAAGCTTGTCCACACATGGCCCCAACTGTATCTGATTTTCCAATATCAGAAGTAGAATCATACCTCTTGCCCAGAAAAAATTTCTCTATAGGTGATACATGAACATTAATTAATTAATTAATTATGAACCCTCATTGAACCAGGTCTGATAAAGAACAAGTCTTTTAATAAATTAAAAGAACTCATAACATATCTATTGACCGGAGAGGAACCAGAAAGAGTGGAATACATAATACATGGGCAATGTTTACCACAACCCAGAATGAGTCAAAGAGTATTCGACCAAGGGGGAGTGTTAGGAATAGTGGTGAAATAGTTGCAGAAAGGATTGGTAACCCGTAACATGTGACCCCAGAACTCAAACACACCTGCCTGCTGAATAATGCTGGTGCACAGCAGTTAATCTGGCTCAATACTGAAGTGTGTTGCGGATACTGATACTGATACTGACTAAGCAATGACTAAGCAACTCATGCTGCTTTTGGTGATGCAGGCCTTGTTTTCACTGTTTTGCTGCAATGCCCAACCAAATAAATACCAGAAAAGTTGTAGGACACTGTTGACATGTTACATTACAAATGCTACTGCAATGTCAAGGCTTTTTATGTATGAATAGAGTCAATATTACAGTCATTTGTATTGAGCTTGACACTTTTGGAAATTCTTTTGATCAATTAAAATAATATAGACATGGTGAAAATTCCTGTGCTCCACCTTGTATCTCATGAAGTACTGCATGGATTAACATGGTTACAGAGGGAAAGTTGTACTATTTCTTAAGGGCTATCTACTCCTATCATTACATTTGGACCATATTTAGTATTTGGTGACTTGTGGATGAAACAAAAGGTAAACCAGTACTTTTTGACACCCAAAATGACATTGTCAAATTATGGCATCAAATGGACTCCTATGAAAAAAATTGTAGGGAGAATTTTTTTCATTGTTTCAAGGGCTACAAGTACATATATTGTGTTTTTCTTTATTTTTGTTCTTTGAGGCAATATTTCATCTGTACTATGTCACATTAGACTTGAAATGCCACAAGAATCATAATTATGAGCTCAAAGGACAAAAATAAAGCAAAACATGGTATATGTCCTTTTAGCCCTTGAAAAAATGAAAAAAATTCTCCCTACAATTTTTTAATAGGAGTCCATTTGATGCCATAATTTGACAATGTCATTTTGGGTGTCAAAAAGTACTGGTTTACCTTTTGTTTCATCCACAAGTCACCAAATACTAAATATGGTCCAAATGTAATGATAGGAGTAGATAGCCCTTAAGAAATAGTACAACTTTCCCTCTGTAACCATGTTAATCCATGCAGTACTTCATGAGATACAAGGTGGAGCACAGGAATTTTCACCATGTCTATATTATTTTAATTGATCAAAAGAATTTCCAAAAGTGTCAAGCTCACTACAAATGACTGTAATTAAATTTTATAAATTTGTTGAAATCTGCACTTTCTTTGGCACTAGAGCTTTGTGAATTGTTATTCGGCTTATTCCTTATTCATGTTGTAAAATGACCCATTGCAGGTACACAATAAATTTTCAGTTACTTTATTTACAGCCATTTGCATGTATCTTGACAATTTTTGGAAATTTTTGAATTGATTAAACAATATGGACTTGGACAAAATTACTGTACTCAATCTTGTATCTCATGAAATACTGCATGGATTGAGATGGTTGTAGAGGGAAAGTTGTACTATTTTCTAATGGCTATCAGCTCCTGTAATTACATTTGAACAATATTTAGTGTATGATGAGTTGTGGATGAAGTAAGAGGTGACCAAGTGTTTTTTAACACCCAGAATGATATTGTTAAATTATGGCATCAAATGAGCGCCTATGAACAAGATTGTAGAGAGAAAGTTGTTCATTTTTTCAAGGGCTAGAAGTACATATACCATGTTTTTCTTTATTTTTGTTCTTTGAGCCAACATTACAGCTGGACTACATTTGTCTGCATTGGAATCAAAATATCACAAGAATCATATATGTTGGCTCAAAGAACAAAAATAAAGAAAAACATGGTATATGTACTTCTAGCCCTTGAAAAAATGAACAACTTTCTCTCTACAATCTTGTTCATAGGCACTCATTTGATGCCATAATTTAACAATATCATTCTGGGTGTTAAAAAACACTTGGTCACCTCTTACTTCATCCACAACTCATCATACACTAAATATTGTTCAAATGTAATTACAGGAGCTGATAGCCATTAGAAAATAGTACAACTTTCCCTCTACAACCATCTCAATCCATGCAGTATTTCATGAGATACAAGATTGAGTACAGTAATTTTGTCCAAGTCCATATTGTTTAATCAATTCAAAAATTTCCCAAAACTGTCAAGATACATGCAAACGGCTGTAATGGAAGAAAAATGATGTTTCTGGTCATTTGGAAAAATATGCCACACCAAAATATGCTTTCTTAACTTACCTGTCTCCAAATTAACCATTTATCACATCAGCAAAACAGCCATCAACGATACAGGTCTGCCACGTGCTGTGCAGATGTTGTAGATGCGGGTTCGGGGTGGCTTCGGAACAATAATAGAAATAATGATCCTAACCTGTGGGTGTCAGCGTAGAAGTGACTGGATAAGTCAGTGTCGGGAATAGTAGTAAAAGGAAGAGAATGTTAGTAAAAGTAAAGCTGCCGAGTAAAACTGGACTAATAACGACGAATCCGGCGATGAACGGAGTGAAAACAGACAAATAATGAGGAACCCGACAATGCCGACAATGTTGGGTACAGCGGGTCGGGTCGGGTCGGGTCGGAAACGATGAACAAATATACGGGAACAACGATAAAGATGACAAAGTGGACTATAAAAAGCTAAGGGTCTACGTGGACGAGCTTTTGAAGGGATTAAAAGGCGATTCTGACTATAGGGAAATGGGGACTAAAGGTATCTTTTTTTTGTATGGTCGTCGGGGACCGTTTTTATAGTACATGTGTGTGTAGCTACTTTCGGACATGTCTACTTCGGCCGATAGAAACTACAAAGAAAAGCTGGAATGGGGATGTGGCAAGGGGGGTTGCAAAGCAACGAAGACAGGAATATGGAGGGGAAAACAAATATGCAAGGAAAAGATCTAAAAAGTCCTACATATCTCCGAAAGGACAACGGGATGCATAAATATGGTAAGTCCGAAGTCGGGGATTGACTCCGATGAGATCCATCTTCTAGAATTGGAACTCTGAGGTGTTTGAGGCTGCCGGATTTGGTCCGAAAGCGGCCGTCACAAAGCGGCATACATCGGGTCACGTCGGTCATGTCGGGTCACGTCACGCCGGGTTACGTCAAGTCACGTCACGCCGGGTTACGTCAAGTCACGTCACGCCGGGTTACGTCAGGTTGGAATGGGAATCATTTGGAGGTGTCGGATTCATCCGGATTCGTGTTATATCGGCAATACGGACTCAGAGGGACGTTGAGTCTCTACATCTCCAGGGTACTTTTAATAAAGACCATCCCTGGTCGATACTACGTGGACTTGAGACGTGGAAGTGTAAGATGAGGCCGACATGGCGGTTGCGGAATTGGGTTCGACAGGACAAGGCGGGTTGTGGATGACGTGAACTGGGACAACGGATGGTGACTAGCGGAACTCGATGGAGGGTTGGAGGCCGAGAGAGGGGAGTAGGGAACAAAAGCGGGTGAAGCCGGTGTCCAGAAAAAGGAAACAAAGTACATAAAACTGGAGGAAAAAGAAACTATGACAATAATCAAGCGGAAACAAAACAAGAGGTGAAAAACTAGAAGAGTGGAACAAAAAGGTGGCAGAAATGCAAAATAGATAAAAGGGAATAAGTATCGGAATCAGAAAGAAAGGAATCAATAGAAATGAAGAACCAAATGTGACATCGGATTGGGAGCAGGTGACGGAAACGGTGAAGGCATGAGCGGAAACAAATAAGGCATAAGCGGAAACGACAGTGGATGACAAAATGCTGTAGTCGGGTCGGGTTAGGGTTGGCGGCTTCGGTGGCTGTGTCAATGGGTGGCGGAAACAGTGGCATAGGCTGCGGAAAGCATGAAACGATAAGCTTGGTGACATGGGCATAGAGATACGATGACGACGGTAACATGATATGACGACGGCGGAGGTTCAATATGATATGACGACAACGGAGGTTCGATAGACAATGGCAGAGGTTCGATAAACGGCAGCGGAGGTTCGATATGTCAATACTAATATGGGGGCGATCATCAATGGATGTGATATCAGCCTCATACTGGGCGGTTCAGCACCGGCTTGGACCTGTGGGGAAGGATTCTCCCCCATGGAGCTGAGAAATAAAGGTCGGGTGGGATTCGAAACCGAGACAGTGAACGTTGTGTCTGGGGCGAAACGGTGGCGGGACGGGTGGGTCACGGAGAGCGGAGATCGATGTCGGTGGGTGAGCGGATGAGTCAGGTGCGTGGGAACGAGTGTAGTGGTGCGTCGGGTTCGTAAGCGGGTACGGCGGGTTCGTAAGCAGGTGTGTCGGGTACGTCGGGTGGATTATGTGGGTGCCGGGTGTGTCGGGAACAAGTGTATTTCTTTTTATCTTTCTTTATCTCTGACATTTTTCTTTCTTTTTATTTATTTAATCTATCTATGTATATATTTCTTATGCCAATGGATGGTGTTGGGGTGTTCGTAGGGTCGGGTTCCATGGATACAGGAGTGCGAAGGTGGCAGGTACAGGTTGTGAAACCAGAACCGGAACCAGATGCTTGAATCGAGCACTGGTGCTCGAATTGAGCCGGAACCGGAACCGGATACCGCGGAATCGTAGTCGGGTGTCAGGAACGCGTCCGGGTTCATAGTCGAGTGTTGGCTTTGTCGAAATGCGGTGGTGGTGATATGTCGGGTGACAGGTAAGTTGGGAACGGGTGACGGGTTGGAGGGCGGGTGTCGGGTCTGACGTCGGGTGCATATGGTGACGACGATGGGGCTAGATCGCTGACAGGGGCGGCATGGATGTTGCAGGGCGTTAGGTCTGTGCTTCGGGTGCCATTGACGCGTTTTGGGGCATTCCGGATGGTGGATCCGACAACGGAGGTGTCTTGACTAGCGGAGAGACTCGTTTTTGGGGCGACGGAGGCGAACACGGAACTGTGCAGGGTCGACCGTGGCTATGTAGGGACCGTTCGAGGTGGCAAAAGGTCAAGGGAGTGGGAAACGGGTGGTTGGGTGTGGCGGTACGGGATAGGACGACATAGGGAGACGGGGGCGGATGACGTGAGCGGATGAGATGGAACGTGGTTGTGAGGCGTGGATCATGGTTGCGTGGGGTTGTTCGTCGAGGGAAGCGGGTAACGGGTGGTCGAGGTCGGCGGTACGGGACAGGGCGATGTTGGGAAATGGAGGCGGATGACGTGGGCGGATACGAAGGGATGTGGTGTTGCATGATGTGGATCGTGAGGTCGTTCGAGGGTGCTGGAGGCCGGGTGAGCGGGTGACGGGTGATTGAGGCTGGGGTATGGTGTAGGGCAATGTTGGAGATGGGGGCGGACGGCGTGGGCGGGGAGATGGATTGGGGTGATATGGGTGGCATCTTCGTGATGCTTTCGTGGCGGATAGTTGCATGGGGATTTGACAATGGTCCGTCGGGTCGTGGAACGGGTTTGGGCAGCCGGTGGTCACGGTTTCACAGGCATAACCCAACGGGGGCTTCGTTTGGGCTTGCGAAGGGACTTGAGGGATGTCGTGGGGTTGGTCGAGGGCGTAGGTGATCGAAGGGGAGTGGACGAGGACGGGAATGGCTGGGAAATGGGGGTCGAGTCGACGGTGACGTGGCCGCTTGCGTGGGACGACGAGGGATGGGAGCGGACTCGTTTGGGACAGGAAAGGAGCCATGCCGAGGGGCGGAGGCGTGAACGTGGGTGTGGGGACTGGTTGTACGTGGTGGTCGTTGGTCCTGGATGGGGGAACGCGGTGGTAGGCTGTTGGGTGACGTGGTGCAGCGTTGACGGCTCGAGGGCAGCAAGGACGGCTTGTACGGGCTTGCGAGGGACAATGTGGGGTGCCGGGAGCTGGTACGAGGCAGCGGGTGGTTCAACGGATGCATGAGGGGTCAGGGAGGTCGTATAGGCGGGTGCATGGGGCGGGTTGACGTTGCACGACGTTGGGGACTTGATAACGGCGAAGACGGTTTGTACTGACTCGCGAGGGATGCTGGGGAGGTCGTGGGAGGTTGCACGAAGCGGCGGGTGGTCCAACAAAGACGTGAGCGGCCGGGGATGTCGAATACGGCGGGGGCAAGAAGGATGACGTGGCAATGGCGTGGGGCATCGATAACGACGAAGACGGCTCGTGAGGGCTCGCGACTGGTGTCGTGGGACTCTGGGAAGCGGTGCGAGGTGACGGGGGTGTCCAACGAGGGGCATGAACAACCAGGGATCTCAACTTGGCTGGGGCACGAAGCAGGGTGACGTGGCACGGCGTGGGGAATCGATAACGGCGAGGATGGCTCGTGAATGCTCGCGAAGGGCACTGTGGGGACCCGGGAAGCCTGTACGGGCACGTAGGACGCGGTCTGTGGGCGTAGGGCGCATGGTGACATGGGAGATGCGACGATGGTGGCGTTTGGGGACAGCGCGGGCAAATACGCATCGTGGCTTGTATCTGGGGTTAATGGCGAGTCCGTGGATGCGAATGTGGGGTGATCGGGCACGAAATGGGGGTCAAGTGGGAGCGGTGAAAGGGTGCACTGCGGTAATGTGAACGGAATCAAATACCAACTCTACCACAGTGCTGTACGAATTCTGAGGGGTTCAATCTCAATCCAAAAGGTTAATAAAAATACTCAGAGGTGCTCTGGATAGTGGCGATGATGTTTCCGATGTGCGTGATGTGTGCGATGCGCGCAGTGTGTGCGAAACAGTCGGCGATGTTTTTGGCGTATACGTAGCACTTCGTGGAAGGAATGCAATGTTTTAATAGAGCAGCGCGGAGCTATCGCATGGACAGCGCAGTAAAGAGACGATATGATAGACTGGAATCGGGGGTATACAAGACGTCTCTCTAGTATGTAAACTATAGGGGGTATTTATGCGAAGTTGGTTGTTAGGACAATACAGGGTGAAGAAGGCAAGACAAATAGACGGTGCACGACAGAACTATGGTGCAATAGGGATGAAATGGAACTGAGATGAAAGGTATAGCACCATGCGAAGCAATTTCCAAAATATCTAGAGGATAGGAGCTATAATGTTTGAAATAAGTAAAACATGTCGCATAAAGACTTCCCTGGAACCGGAACGGAATCGGAATGGAATAGGGTGAACGGTATAAGCATGGATGATGTCGGAGAGGCTCGAAATATGTTTCCGAAGGGGGCCGAAGCGCTCCGAAGAAAATCGCCGTAATGTCAAATTATCGCCCATATTGCGCGCATCGCGCAGTTGCATCGCAATGGAGATACATATAAATCGGGATGTTTCGCAATGAATCGCAGCATGTCCGAGGCTAGAATAGGTCCAATAGAACGTTTCCGTGCTTAGGGACGTGTGCTGCGTATCAGCGGATACGGTAGGACGCGTCGAGAACCGCGTTTGAACGCGTTTTTCTGCATGGAAAGGTGAGGATGGGCGTTCCCGGGGAGTGCACAGGCTAAACCTGTTGCACGGTGGGCATTTTCCTTCTGCTTCATGGCTCCGTTCGTCTGTGCTTCATGAGTGACGTGCGAGTGGCGTTGTTGTTGGTCGCGGTCGCTAGGGCCGTTTTGGGGCTTTCCGGTCACAGTTTTTCGATGGGTATCAGTGGGGATTGGGATTCCGAGCATGTTGGGGGTCTATAAACGATTGTGGATGGTGGATGTGACAAAGTTCGAGTCAAAAAACAAGAGTGTTGGATCGTGGCTGTGCAAGTTTCCTAAAGCGGTAGGCGGCCGTTCGGTCGGCCGCACAAGAGTGGGTTCGAAGTTATACGTGAAACTGAACAATTGTAGTCGTCAAAGAAGAGAAAATATTATGAGAATCAAACCCAAATGATCGTGTGATAGTTGGCGATTGGATGTCGGAGCGTTTGGTGTTGAATGTAAAGAAGTCGGGTAACGGGTGTCGGATGTGTAGAGTGCTGCGGCAAGGTTTGTTTTGAGATGACGAAAGGAAATGAAGGACTATGGAAAGAATGTTTCTTGACACTGAATTATCCTTGCGGTGGGCTCCAGATGTAGATGCGGGTTCGGGGTGGCTTCAGAACAATAATAGAAATAATGATCCTAACCTGTGGGTGTCAGCGTAGAAGTGACGGGATAAGTCAGTGTCAGGAATAGTAGTAAAAGGAAGAGAATGTTAGTAAAAGTAAAGCTGCCGAGTAAAACTGGACTAATAACGACGAATCCGGCGATGAACGGAGTGAAAACAGACAAATAATGAGGAACCCGACAATGCCGACAATGTCGGGTACGGCGGGTCGGGTCGGAAACGATGAACAAATATACGGGAACAATGATAAAGATGATGAAGTGGACTATAAAAAGCTAAGGGTCTACGTGGATGAGCTTTTGAAGGGATTAAAAGGCAATTCTGACTATAGGGAAACGGGGACTAAAGGTATCTTTTTTTTGTACGGTCATCGGGGACCGTTTTTATAGTACATGTGTGTGTAGCTACTTTCGGACATGTCTACTTCGGCCAATAGAAACTACAAAGAAAAGCTGGAATGGGGATGTGGAAAGGGGGGTTGCAAAGCAACGAAGACAGGAATATGGAGGGGAAAACAAATATGCAAGGAAAAGATCTAAAAAGTCCTACATATCTCTGAAAGGACGACGGGATGCATAAATATGGTAAGTCCGAAGTCGGGGATTGACTCCGATGAGATCCACCTTCTAGAATTGGAACTCCGAGGCATTTGAGGCTGCCGGATTTGGTCCAAAAGCGGCTGTCACAAAGCGGCATACATCGGGTCACATCGGTCACGTCGGGTCACATCACGCCGGGTTACGTCGGGTTGGAATGGGAATCGTTTGGAGGTGTCGGATTCGTCCGGATTCGTGTTATATCGGTGATACGGACTCAGAGGGACGTTGAGTCTCTACAACGTCTATAGAGTCATAGCGTCATAGACTACTTCTTTGTATGTCTAAATATATATAGTGCCACGCAACATCTATGCAAGTCTATGCAGTCAGCTGTCTCACCTGTATAGACTGGTATAGACCTGTCAACTATCTGTATAGTACTACATAACCACATCCAGAATGCAGCCGGAGCACTCATTTTATATTTTATATTATTCTTTCATTGTCATATAAAAGAAAAGAAAAGATAATTGGATTGATCTACTAGGCTAAACAACCTACAAACGAAGATCCACTCCTGCCCACCTATGCTAACACAGTCATCAGTCCCACCCCATCGCCTGTATTGTGGTCGCACAAGTCGAAGCGGCCTCAGCCCGGTGAAGCCCGGACTAACGGTGGATCCGCTTGGAGAAATGCAATGGGGGCTGCCCAGCGGCTTCTCTTCATCCGACTGCTGTTTGAGCAGTCGGTCGGTCAGGTCCGTGACTATGGGGGAGCGCCGTTGTCTTGGAAATATCTCTAGGTTATGAAACACCTCATGAAACTCCAATGCAGTGACCCCGTTATCCAGTCCTGCAGACCCTGCACGTAGCCATCGACCATGTCGTCGATCTCAGGTCCCCAAGAGGGCAAAATTTGATGAATTGGTCAATCGTCTGCCAACACAGCTCACCAACAAAGTCAATTGCACTCTGCAGGTTGTGGCTGTGGTAATTCATGAGGATGACGATCATGTTATGCGTATCGCCTCACAATTGCTCGACGTTGTATGAGAATATATCCTGTAAAATAAAAAAAACATCAGATTGTTCAAATGTCGACATTGGATGTAGTTGAAAGTGGCGGACATACATTAGACCACGTAACCAAGTCATTCATCCCCTGGTTAAGTGCTTTGAGTGGGAGAGGTTCAGAGGAGGCCCTTGGGATTGCTTGAGGGTGGCGGGGCTAGGGAAGTGGGGTAGTGGAACCAAAGTATCAAAAAAAAAAGAAATCACCTCTTTTGGCGGAATGTTCAAGATTGGGCTCGAACGTTCCGCCGCGCTAGGCAGGAGGGGCTCGGAAGGGGGCCGTGGGGTGTTTGGGGATGCAGCTGGGCCAGGGAGGTGGGCATTGGGCATTGGGCATTGGGCATTGGGGTTGGGCCGTCGTCGTTGTTGCCGGTTGTGGTGGGACCGTTGGGCGTTGGGGTTGCGTTGGGGTAGGGGCCGTTGTCGTCGTCATGGGGCCATCGTTGCCGGATGTGGGGCCATTGGGCATTGGGCGTTGTTGGGGTAGGGGCCGTTGGGCGGATGTGGTGGGGTCGTTGGGGGTTGGGGGTTGGGGTTGGGGGTTGGGATCGTGAGGGGCCGTTTGGGCCGTCATTGTCATTGCCGGTTGTGGTGGGACCGTTGGGCGTTGGCATTGGGCATTGGGCAATGGCGTTGGGCATTGGGCGTTTGGGTAGGGGCCGTCGTCGAGACCCTTGACTGTTTTTGTGTGCATCATTTGCTTGTCGACGCAGACTGCTATGTAGGAATTCAGAGCTTGGCCAAACGTCGGCTTTGGTAAATGGGCGGTATCGATGACTGCGCATGTGTGGCTGATAATTGTAAGGTAATAATCTCAATCTTTGTATCACTTGCCTGTAACGTGAAGTTGTTTTGACCTTGAATAAACGGTGAGAACATCTGGCTAAAAGGCGAACTGCGGACTCACGGTGCCTCAGTCATAGTGGATGTTTAACAAATTGCTTTACCTTGAAGCTTGCCAAGTTGGGCCCTGGGCAAACCCTGGCCCTATTGTTTACTCTTGCTCGTCGTCATTGCTGTTGCCATGTGTCTGGCCTGCTCGCGCTGCTGGCTGGCTAGGGAGTGATAGAGGAATGAACCGTACCAAACAGGGACAAATGTTAGACTTCGAAGAATTTCACAAAGTCGACAAGATTTACTAAGTTACAGTAACAAGAGGCTATATATGCAGTATGAAGTATCTAGGACTGGGCAAGACAGTACCTGTGTCCTGTGCTATATAGAGTGACTGGCATTCTATCCCTATCTATACGACACTATACAAATTGGGGTTGTCTATAAGTGTCTATGGACTACTATGGGTTTTGACAGGTATCTATATCATTCTATACTAAAACGGCTGTTTTGCTGATGCACTCTTCTTTACCTTCCATTATAGCTGCTGTATTCTAACTTCTGTATCCTGCTGTGCCAGCACCATGAATGATTTAAAGCAGAATACCAGGCATTTCCAGTGTTTTGTATTTGATTTTTCTTGAGCAGAGATGTAGTCTAATCTCTTTGAAGAATAGATGTGAATCTAGAGGAAACATCAAATATTTTAAAAATATGAAATGTAAAGCTGCCCTTATGTTAAAGTCAACATACTGCAGCTTGCTCAGTAACTTGTACAATGTGGGATGTTGATTATATCTTCACAATAATGGCATACGAAATTGTCAAAAAATGCCTCATGTATTAACCTTACACTACTATCTTTACTCTAGAGGGATTTTATTTAGAACAAATTAGGTGCCAAAAATTCTTTGTCAAACCAAACAGCATAAGGTTTTCAGCAATTCATTGATTTGGTAAATTTGTCTTCATATACTACTCAATAAATTTCCAGGACTTTCCACATATCTCTCCACATGATGTACAACAAGTCCTCCTGCAAAGGCAAAGCATTTTGAGTTCAACTGGACTCAGTATTAATTTACTGACAACATTTTATAAATATTCAACCATGATTCTAATTTAGCTTGAAATCCTTAGCATTTGCAGGCAAAGTTGTAGCAGGATATGTGGAGAACCTCTTACAACTTTATAGGAATTTATTTAGTTGTATGCCATGGACAGGGTGCAAAGTCTGAACCCCAGGTAAAAGCAATTTTTTTTAAATTTAAAAAAAAAAGTTTTTTCTGCAACCGTTATTCGACTTAACAGAAGAAACTTCTAGTAGATTTAGCAAGTAGTATAAAAACCCTCTCAGAGAGAGGCAATTATAATTAATTCCACATAAATATCTTAGCGGTCAACAACCACTGCACCATATATCAGCAGTGTTGGACAGTCATGACCAGAAAAGAAAAGTCATGGTCAAATGACCGTAACTAGTCAATGACCGACAATAACTGTCAACACGGGCTTGACCAGGACAGCTTTCTCAAGTGCCAGAGGTCACCGGTCACTGAGCTTTGTGTTGGGGTCCCACTGCCTATAATACATGTATTCAAGTATTGCTTCGCTTTATTCGTTCTTGATAATAATAATATTAATGATTGAAATGCACACACTGATGATTGATTAGTTCCACTATCAGATTTTACCTCTTGTCCGCAATGAGTTGAAATGTTCTCCAGGTCCGCAATCCGAGTTTTGATGAGGAATTGGAGCTGTATGAGATGCTGGATTTGGATGTCGAGGGTGACGAAGATATTGATGTCGATGTTGAATCATTGTTGATGATGATATGGGGGATATATTGCTGGGTTAAAGTACAGTTTCCGACTGTGTGCTATGCATTCATGTACTCTAGCGCGGCACGGCCCGAAGGCTGTGCTTCGGTCATGCCAACAAAAAGTCAAGTTGTAACCAAGTCATTACCAGTCAATGACTTTTCATGACTGTCAATGACCGGCACAACACTGTATATCAGTGCCTGCTGTGGATGATACTCCGCTGGTTCCCCGTGACGATGAGAATTTCCTAATTTAGTTCTGACCGTGATTATTGTCTTTTATCACTACGCGCTAGTACACTTATAGGACGGCAATGGCGATGGACATTAACGATAACGCAAGGCTAACAGGACCCGAGTTTGTGTCACAGGCCCGGGACTCACGCCCGAATTCCCAGTATTTGATTGGTTTTAATTGTCTTCATCATCAGTGGCCCGGGAGCCCAGGGGCATTAATATTGTTTGCTCACCGCTCCTGCGCGGTAGGCATTCCCACATCGCTTCGTCCCCTACCATGGTCCAACGATTCCAAAACCGTGATTTGTTGATTCAATTTCCATTCAAAACATGGATCAGCTCACTAGCATTCTGTCGGGAAATCCCAATCGCTTCAGAAGTTTCGCTCGAACAAAGCAAACTTCAAACAGGCCAAAGACGAATCTTTTCCAGGTTAAAACACGGGCTTTTGGCATCCATATGCTATCCCACCGTCACTTCAGAGCAAGTACGCGTTTGCTCTGACCTCATGGATTTCCTCTTTCACCTCCAGTCGCTTGTGGATTCCGTAGATGTGGACAGCGTAACTGAACTTGCTGATGTCGTAATGAACAATTTGTACGAGCCACAGCATTCAACGGATAACTCTTTACCACCTACCGTTCGAAAGTGTGTTTTACTTTTCCCCCTCAATGCAAGCTAGACTCACGACGCCTTGCGTGGTTTACTAGTTTGTGGACGCGCATTCAGAAGACCTGCACGCCTGCGATTCAACGCCGCATCATCAAAAGGCTGGAGAGCTTCTTTCAAGGGCTTCAGCACATAACTTTCGATCGTGCGATGGGTTCAGTTCCTGACTTCGAGGACTATATCTCGCGCTGTCGCGAGACAAATATTTGCCAGCTAGCCTTTTTGCTAATCGAGTACGCCCACGGAATGGAACTGCCGCACGAAGTCTATAACAATCCTATCCTTATCAACATAACGTCGCTGGCTAACGACTTGATTTCGTGGTCCAATGTGCGTCATTCGAAGTGGGGCGGTCGTCGTCGTACGTCACCTTAACTGATGCGAGATGTAGGATATCCTTTCTTTCAACATCGACCAATCACGGCGGAGTTCACATAATGTTGTTGCGTTGATCATGCACGAACATAACGTCGGCGTGCAGGATGCCGTCAACTACGTTGGCGCTCTCTACTGCTTGACGCTCGACTTGTTCATCCATCATAGGAGGGACGTTCCCTCATGGGGTGTTAGCATTGACGCGGACGTCGAAAATTACTTGTGTGGTTTGCAAGATTGCATCATTGCGTCGTTGCATTGGAGTTTTGAAACAGAGGCTTACTTTGGAAGCCAGGGCAACCTAGAGGTTGGTGTTTGTGACATACTCTTCTTTCCTTGACACTGATGTGGTCATGTCAGAAAATGTTTCTAGGGGGAATTTGGCACGATTCTTTTCCGAGCCAGCAGTGAATGGCGAGATTCTGGGGGCGCCAAATATTACAGCATCAATGCCGGCGGGTATTTCCCCTTCCTCCTGTCGAGCTTCTATTCTTTTGTTCCAGCATTCGTTCTCTCACACTTCGTCCTCGACATTGTGTATTACTAACTCTACTACTATTTCGTCTAGAAATAAACTCGCAGGTGCGAGTAGGAAAATGCCAGACAACAAGTGCCCTTCCACCAAGTAGATATGTGGTGCAAAAGCCAGGACAAATTCGAGGAGTCTGTGGTCGTAGGATCATCAGACGGGATAGGACGGCTTCAATCACAAACTTGGCGTCCCTTTTAAAGTCTTTGCGGTTGCAGCTATTGTGTCCTCATTTTATGTCCGGTGGTCCTTTTCTCATGCCGTCTACAATGATGCCACAATAATGATCATGCACTAATGGGCGATCATCACATAAAATCAGGACAAGTCCCGTTTCCAAACGTCACGGTGATTGTTGTTAATAATAAGGTCGCCCGAGAGGTTTTATTGTCGCAGCACTACAGTCAAAATGTCAGCGTGTTGTCTGAGATAAGATAATATGGCACACCACTTCCCAGCTTCGCTTCGACCTTATGTGCAGGCGTGCAATCATCAGGAGTGGTGAAGGACGCGCATGATCGCCGGTACCACTTGCACCCTGTTTACAGTACTATTTCAGTGTCAATATTACAGTAATCAAAACATTACATGTAATAAGCAACAACTCGCAGTGGATTCACTAGTATTCACTGACGATCTTGGAAGTGCGAAGTGCGTCCACGCAGATTCCACCTGACGTTTGAAACCGTACAGTATTGCCGAAAGCAAACGACCTCGTGCAATATCACCATCGACAGGATGGGCCGCAACCGAAGGCAGACTGGCAAACGAAAGGATGACACTTATAGAATGAATCTTCTCGACAAGTCTGACATGAATAACGAGCGCTTTTCAGATTACTATAAGGCGCAGAACATCATACCCAGCGATGAATGGAATTCATTTTTACATGCCTTCAGGCAACCTCTCCCCACAACGTTCCGTGTGGCTGGAAGTCGTCAGTGCGTATACATTCACCGCATGTTGAAGCATTTTTCATTGACATTGTGATAGATTGGCGCACGAACTCAACAACACCATCAAAGAAATCTACGTTCCTTGCTTGAATGACGTCGTCTTTGAAGGCGAAACAGTGCCATCCCCAGTCCAGCTGCCCTGGTAATTCAGCGTCTCGCCGTCATTGTGCCATTCCTGATGGGCAGAATAGGTATCCGGATGGATTAGCTTGGCAGTTCAATGTCCCGAAAAAGATATTGCGTAAATCTCCGGAATTCAAGAAATTTCACTCTTTCCTAGTATTTGAAACTGAAGTCGTACGTGGTATCTTTTCCTTGGGTTGCTTCATCCACTTTATTGACGTCTTAGGGTAATATATCCCGTCAAGAGGCCGTTAGCATGTTACCGCCGCTCTTCCTCGATGTTGAACCCCACCATTTGGTATATCCTATATCATATGAATCTCCACCGACTATTTACACACACACTTTCCTTGTAGGTAATGGACATGTGCGCTGCCCCAGGCTCAAAGGTGAGAATTCAGTTGAAGTACGAGATTGCACCGATCACGGGTCATATGTCATCAGACAGCTCAACTCTTAGAAGCACTCCATGCCCAAGATACAGTGACATCCACTTCAATACCTCCTGGTCTTCTCATAGCCAACGATAGCGATCACAAGCGTACGCACTTGCTCATCCACCAATCTGCCCGTCTTCCCAGCCCGGCGCTTATGGTAACAAACCTTGACGCCTCCATTTATCCGATCATCAAGGTTCCCCTTCAACCTAAAAATTCCGTACCTGGAAATACTTGCGTCACAAAAATGGAGCCTCTATTATTTGATAGAATCTTGTGTGATGTTCCATGTAGTGGGGACGGGACAATGCGGAAGAATTTGGGCATATGGAAACATTGGCAGCCGATGGACGGAAATGGCTTACATAGGTCAGACAGACTATCCTCAATACCTCTGCTAAACGTTGTCATGCACGCTGAAGCTTGCAGCTTCGGATCCTCCAACGTGCTATGAAGATGCTGAAGGTAAACGGAAGAATTGTATATTCAACGTGCTCTATGAATCCAGTCGAGAACGAGGCTGTTGTCGCCACTGCCCTTAAATCGAACCCTGGTAAGTCATTACAGTAAAGTCAAATTAGATTCCAAGCTGAAACACAACGTCGTATACAGAGTTCGAACTTATTGACGTTTCAAAAAAGTTACCCGAGCTCAAACGCCGGCCGGGAATAACGAGTTGGAGACCCACCGTTGATCGATCCATCGATACCTCATTTGGAACTTATGGTGCTTTTGTCAAATCTCGGGCCGGTTCCAGTTGCGTGGATCTGAAAATAACGGAAGGACATTGGCCTCCTTGTGACGTGGAGGACCTTGGGCTCACCCGATGGTTTGCATTGTCTTGATAGAAAGGTGAATAGACGCTGACGTGAAGATGTAGCCTCCGGATATATCCACATCTTCAGGATACTGGTGCATTTTTTGTTGCTGTTCTACAAAGGAAGCAAAGGTCAGACTCGGAGATTGATTCCATCGATTCATTCACGTATGTATCATGAGTTTCTGATTCAAATTTAGCACTGAATCACTATGCAGGGAGCGTAAAAGAGAAGGAGACGATTCGATGCTCGTTCTTGGTACTAAGAAACCAAGGCTTAGCGAAGCCGGGGACGGTAGAATAATAGAAGGAACGCAAATTTTGACTACGAATGACAATATTCAGCATGGGGATGGCATCTCAACAACACCGAATCATCTCGACTACGAGCGTGTTTTGAAGCCTCTGGAAGCAAAAGGAAGGGGAACGCTCAAGTCTTCAGGACCTGAGGGTCCTTTCAAGGAAAACCCATACACCTTTGTTTCACCAAATGATCCCATTCTGCGATCATGCATGTGAGCGAATGTCCAGTGGTCTTCGATCCACCTCCCTCATTTCATTTCATTCCGGACGCAGTGAAAATCTTAATCTAACCTCCGATTTCCCTTCCTCTAATGTGCTTGTGCGCAATCCGGATGGAGAAGCAGTTCGCACTCTCTATTTGACAAACGATATCGTCAAAACCATCGTCCAGCATAACGACTACAATCGCATCCGGCTGACGGCTTGTGGAACCAAAGCCTTTACAAAACAGGAAGGCGGGAAGGGTTCTGAGGCACAGTTCCGGGTGCTTGGTGAAGGGTTGCCTGTCGTCTTGCCTTACACCAATCCGGACTCCATCATGACTTCTGATATTCCTGCGCTGAAGACTCTCATTGAGGCTTACTATCCTCTGTGTGCCGCCTTCGATCAGCCTTTCAGATCGGATATTGAGAAAAAAGGTCCGTGTTTACATCGGCATTGTGGACTCCTAACAGGCTGTAATTTTTAAATTCTAGCGCCCGGTAACCACATCGTACGCTTTCCGCCCGGAGAATGGGATGGTGCCACGTGCGAACTCCTTCTGGCAAAAGATATTTCCTACTAACAGCCGTTTTAGAATCACACATGATCTTGTCTTGCCTATATGGAAGTCAAATGTGTCTGTAACGTTGATGGTTGATAAAAAGGCCAAGAGGTATGTTGAACCACGATCAAAGACCGCATTCCCTTGACAATTATATCGTCCAGTGCCATGAGTCTGCGGTTGTTCGGAAAGGACATTTCAACAGCTGGCCGAGAAGCTGTAAGGGCCGCGGCTGCTGTCGGTCAAGAAACGGCTGAGATCAGTGCGGTCGTGGACGTGAAAGTAGATAAGCCATAAATTTGCTTGCAAAATTACAAATACGATGTCGGCGTTGTCCGCGGGTCAATAAGAGTCAACATGAGCGGAAGCTGCGGTGATTTCAAGCAACTTGAATTCTCTGAAGTACACCGTCATGAAGGTCTTCTCGATTTCAGTGATTAATGCGCCTCCATCTGGCCCTTGTTCTGTGCTCAGCAATGCAACCGATCTCTCTTCTTTTTCTTTCTATCAGAGAGGTTCCGTCGGCGAATTCATGGCCTTCTTTTCGAGAACGGTAGCGGAACGAACACCTCAAGGTCAGCGCCAGAGTGTCCAAGAAAATAACTACATGGCGCATGTCTACAACCGTGGTGGACCGGAGCAACTAAGTGGTACGTTGGCGCCTTGGGCGGCTTCTAACACCCGACACTCAGAATAGTTATATCTAGCTGTCATCATTACGGATCACGAATATCCTCTACGACCAGCATTCTCGCTCTTGACCAAATTACTCGATGAATTTACATCCAAAGTGCCTCAGTCCTCGTTCTCAAATCCGTCTTCAATATCCTTCCCTGAAATCACCACATACATCGAGAGATACCAGGATCCCAAGCAGGCCGACACCATTATGAAAGTCCAACAAGAGTTAGATGAGACAAAAATAATTTTGGTTAGCCTGTCAAGTTCTGTGTCGTCGTGTGCACAGTTGATGTTGATACGTTGCGATCTGTCAGCACAAAACCATCGAATCAGTCCTTCAGCGCGGTGAGAAACTTGATAATCTCGTCGAGCGGTCCAATGCACTGTCCGTACAGAGCAAGATGTTTTATAAAACTGCAAAGAAGGTATGATCCGATTAGTCCCCATTGATTACATTCAAATGAGTTTTCTAATATCAACTTTCAGCAAAACTCTTGTTGCATTATTATGTGAAGTGCTCATCCGTCCTTCCCACGACTCGGGTGTGCCTTGCCATCGGGTTTCCGGTTTGAGCTCACCCAGAATCATCGCGCATACCAACACTACTCAACACTTCCAGTGATATATTCCTGTACATGTATGGACTCGTCCTAGTCAGATTTACTTATGTATGTGGAATAGAAATATATTGGAGGGTATGGACCTTCCCGAAGTGCTTGGTTGTCATGGTTCTAGTTATGAAGTCCGAATAAGGATACAAGCGGTAAGTACGTTGTACGAGGGTTGTCAGCCTTCTACAATGATTGCACCCTTGTCCAATGGCTGTTGAATCCCTTATTTCACGGCAGGAAATAAGATGAACCTGCATCTTCAATCTTTGTCCGGCTTTTTTTTTGTTAGCGTCCAAAATGGGGATGATATGGTTTGACGTCCAGGTTGTTCATTGGACTACGCGTTATACAAATGGACCAGGCCACCTTGAGTTATTGGGAACCGCAACATGTCTAGGTTATTGCACTCTGTAGGCCGGCAACTTGTCGAGTTTATCCAGGACAGTGCTGCCGCTTTCGACAAGGATGCTGGTCGTCATATTCCCGTCGTACTGACTAAAGAACTGCAGGATCTGGAACACATCGTGCGCCATGGGCCTGCGCTCTTTGCTACCGACTTGGTGAGTTATCCAAACAAGAGCCTTTGAGGTTGACCCTATGGCCTTTCCAGCCTGCGTACGTCGATGCTGTTAAGAATCTAAGCGGCTCTGGTCTCGATGACCGCCTTCATTTGGCAAGTCGGTATCTTTTAACCGAAAAACAATTTTTTTATTCTTGCTTGTTATGCAGCTGGAGAAGTTATTGGTGCTAATGTCGCGACTTCCTCGTGACTCCCCCTTTTCGAAAAGACTTGAACATTTTGTCATTGACGTTCGTGCGTATAATGTTCTGCTGTCCCAAACTCCAAGAGTGTAACAGAAGGAAAATACATGTTGACAACTCAAATTTTTCGCAGTGTACAAAGATCTTCCTCACCCTCCAGGGGGTTATCTATCTTTACCTCGTCAGTGTCTCCCCACGACAAAAAGGGTTCCTTATGCTTTCCGGACCGTCGACGGCTCTAACCACAACCCGTACTTTCCCTCTCTTGGCCAAGCGGGCACGCCTTATGCTCGCTCGGTTCCATCGACCACTTTCATTCCCGTTTCTTCCCTGCCTGATCCTGGAGTCATTTTCGATGTCCTGCTTCGGCGGGAACAGTTCCAGCCGCACCCGGGTGGATTGTCAAGCCTCTTTTTTGCTTTTGCGAACATCGTCGTCCACACCATTTTCCATACAAACCCCAGGGATTCCACTATCAACAATGCCAGTAGCTATCTAGATCTGAGCCCACTATATGGCAGCTCTCAAGAGCAAATCGACCAAGTGAGACGGAAAGACGGAACAGGCAGACTTTGGGAGGATGTATTTGCGGATTCTAGGCTATTATTGATGCCTCCCTCTGCCTGCGCCCTTTTGGTCCTCTTCAGCCGCAACCATAATGTATGCTCTCTCCCGTTCCTTCGCCATGTATTTAATCGATGGAATAACGTGAATCCCTGTGCAGTTCATAGCGGAAAAAATTCTGAACATCAATGAACACGCCACTTATTCTTCCCCGCCTCCCATCCAAGAGGCAGAACGCGACGTCCAGGACGATGAAATATTTGAGCGTGCACGACTCGTCAACTGCGGGTTCTTCATGCAAATTATCCTCCGCGATTACATCGGTGCTATTCTTGCTCTTGTCCAGGACGGTTTGCAATGGAGATTGAGCCCGTTAGGGGTAAGGAACTTCGACCGAATATACGTTTTTCACTAATTCATTTTCCCCTTGCTAATCACCTAGACCGTACGTGAAATTAGCCACGAATTCAGTCCCCAAGGACAAGGAAATGCTGTTTCCATCGAGTTCAATCATCTGTATCAGTAAGTGTTCCGAATGTGGGAAGTGTCGCTTTGTTAAAAGCACGCAGTTGGCATGCTACGTTATCCGCTCAAGATACCAAGTGGACAGAATGCGAATTCAAGAAAGTTTTCGGTGAAAACGTGGATTTCCGGACTGTCCGTTCTTCAGCTATCGTGTTACAAGCCGCTCTGAACTGTTGAATTTGTCCTCAGATTGGTGCAGCGGATTTCAGGAATGTCGCTCGCAATTGGCGTCCCCCGTCAGATGTCAAAGACTGGAGCTTTGACGGGTAGGCAACATATTCCTCCGCAAGGGTGTCCATTAAACGGTTTGTCTTCACAGCTTGCAGCGAAATGCGAGTGGTAGATTCAGCGACAGGGACCTGGCAAGGATTCTGCAGGTAATTACCCTCGCTTTTGATCGTCACTTCCTTCATCTTTGGTTGATTTATTACAGAATGCAACTGAGTCACCTGCTGGCGCATTCCAAGCTCGCGGTATTCCAGAAGTCTTGCGCGTTGTTGAAATCCTGACTATTGAACAATCGAGGAGCTGGGGAACCTGTTCAGTATGTTTGGCGCCCATTTCTGTACTTCCTAGAGGCTGATCGTTTATCGAGCTAAATGAATTTAGAAAGTTCATAGGATTGAAACGTGAGTGGAGGGCTTACTTGTTGCGCATACCCGGAAAAACTATGTTCCCCTAGCATACGGCAGCTTCAGGGAATGGAATCCTCTTCCGGAGATTCATGTAAGAACACTCCATTATAGTTTCACCGTTAAGGTTGGCGATGACTTCTTTAGACCGCTGCTGAAGCACTCTATAAAGACATTGATAATCTTGAGTTGCATGTATGTTCTGATGAAATTTTGTGAGTCGCCAATCTTACCGGTGTCTAGGTTGGGTTGCAAGCCGAAGAACCTAAGAAACCCTCTGCTGGAGCTGGACTTTGTCCCGGCTATACAATTTCTCGTGCCATTCTTGCTGATGCTGTTTCTCTCACTCGAGGCGACCGTTTCATGACGATTGATTTTACCCGTGCGTCTACTCAATTACCTGTTCGCTTTCTCAAGCATATTTCTACGCTTTCGTCGTTAGCATTCAACTTAACGTCATGGGGTTACCAAGATTGCTTGTTCAACGAAGTAGATGGATCTTATGGAGGAATGCTCACCAAACTTCTCTTCCGAACGCTCCCATCGTGTTATCCAGTCGGATCAGTCTACAGTCACTTTCCGTTTCTGGTTCCAGGTTACATGAAGCCACGTATCACACAATTGTCGGGGAGCCTTGTGAACAACTACACGTGGTCAAGGCCGATTCCCCCCCAAGGTTGCGTAATTGTTGGCACATATAGATGTGTCTCGCAGGTTATTGTCGAAAAAGAAAATTTTGGGTCTGCTTTTGACAATCGATTGCAAAGCCTCACTAGGGAAACCATTTTAGATCGCGAATTGGTACAGTCAGCGATTATGCCGCTCGATAGCCGCTCAGTGTCCTCTTAGGTGAACAGCGTGCTAATCAACGATGATAATGTCCTCAAGTGGGCCACTTATTTCTCGCGGACGACCAAGGAGTTGATAAAGGAGAGGTCGGTCAGTATCAATTCCGAATTGAAGTACATCGACATCGTCGGGGATGTAATCAACCTGCTCCCAGTTATTTGGATCGCAAATAAACTTGTATGTCTAGGTTCCCCCTTTTTATTTGTACTGTGCTGTCTATTTTTTTCTCCTTAGATTGGGCTTCCTCTCAAGACTTCCAGTAATCCCATGGGAATTTTTTGGGAACAAGAGTTGCATCGGATGTTTGGTGATGTGTGCAGGTGAGCCTGTGTTACAACATTTCTTGACATTTTTTCATCCAGGAGAAGTTATACATTAGTCAATTCGGATCCTGCTTTGGACTGGTCACTTAGAGAGAGTGCTGCGAAGACCGCTGATCAAATCATTGCATTTATCAAGGTTGAACTGGAAGAGCAACGTGCTAAGGGGCTTTTGGTAAGTTAGCCCACCACTTTGTTATCTTTCGACGAGTCCCGACATCGTGGTCTGTTCTAGCTTTCTGTAAACTGGACCCAGTCTGTCATTCGCTGGTTTACTGGCGCAGGGGATCACCATCACAATTTCTTTCCCCAACTTCTCGCTGCCGGAAAAGATAACCACAACGTGGACGAACTTGCTTGCAGTTTGTTTGCAGAGGTTATTCCTAGTGCCGCCCTGTATTCTCAAGTCATCACAAATGTCGTCAACTTTTATGTCGACGATAATCGACGAGAAGCTCGTGAAGATATAATCCGATTGACAGGTCTACACACCCTTGATGCCCACATCAAGGTTCTTGCGTATATCAATGAAGCGATAAGTGTGTTAGTTTGGACAGTTTTCAGTTGATTAGGCTCATCACCGATCCAGGGCTTGACCCTCCGGTATATCTAGCGATGCTCAGTTATCCCCGAGTTTGACCAGTTGTCTAGATATTGGGTATCCACCGGACTGCGTTAGCTGCCACCCCTCTTGGATCCACGCTGTTACAGGCGGGCGAACGAGTTTTTGCCAATATTTCTGACGCCAATTTGGACGTAAGACATCTTTTCATAAGGGGAACATCCTCCATCATAACGTGCGTTACAGGTCGGTGCTTTTGGTCCTGACCCACAAGAAGCCGTGTATGATCGACCGAGGCAGAGCACCGTTCTCTGGGATCTGGGAGTGAACGGGTGAGAAAAATTCCTAGCATAGTCGAGATTCTCCTGGTGACCTGCCTACTCTATAGTTTGCTCTGTCAGCAGTTTTTTGAAAAGGTACTCATTTCCGCTGCCCTAGCGCCGACTGGCTGACAGTGTAAGCATTTGTAGACCGCACCTCTAATTCTTGGAGCTATTTTCAGTCTGCGGAACATTCGGAGAGTTCCGGGATCCTCTGGCCAGATGAAATGGTCAGGGCAATGCCTCCATAATGATTCAAATAGCCTGTTGATATCCATAGCAGGATTTTGGAAGCGACGGATGACACGAAACGTAAATTGTTTATCGATGCTCAAGGTCACACCACGCCGTGGACCAATTCGTTGATGCTTCAGGTGTGTTTTGAATTATTCACAATTCCGCATGCACCAGTCAATGATTGTACTTGTGCAGTTTGAGCCTTGAATACGTTGTACACGTCACTTAGTTTGCATCTTCATCATTTTCCTTTCCCGTTTCACGGAGTCCAAGTCCGTCACTTCACAACTTTAGTATGCAGTTGAAATTATGTCTTGCAGCCTAAGAAAGAGAACATGTTTTCACCGTTTACTCTCATATTATGATATCAGAGCATGCATTAGCAATTGAAAAGTATATATCACAGCAGAGTTAGGTGGTTGATGTTTCTCAACACAAAGCCTACAAAGAAGCGAGCAACGACTGCAACCAAGGGTTACTTTCAATGCGAGGCCTAAATTTGTCAACACAATTCCTGAGCTCCGCGAGTTGGAAGTCTGGGGAGAGATCGTCGGACATGAGGACATCATCGCCATCCTCAGTCGATGTACGGGAAGACCATGTTCTCAATAGTTCCTCGACCACCTGTATGCCTTCTTCCGTGATTTCCGTAGGTATCTGAGGTTCTGACGGTTTCGTGTCTGCCCATTATACAATGGATGAGATGTTCAGCCATCGAATTGCCTTCAACCTACCACAACCAAAGTCCTCTAGTTCGTCGGCTTTGCGTTTTGCCAGCTTTAAAAAGAGTAAGCACATGAGGGCGTTGACAAGATAATGGCACACTCACTTTCACCACGTTTTCCGGAAAATTTGCCAGTTCAGCGACATGAATACCGAAACTCTGATCAGAGACCCCTGGAAAGACCGGCATATTACTTTCGGTACAGCAATATATCATTTTCGTCACGATACCTGGTTCGACTTTATAAAGGAGAGTAATGTCACGGTCCTGTGCGACTTCGCCCTTTTGTGTGACGTGAGCAGCGACATGCAGATTTTTCACATGCAACAATTCTTGGTCCAATGCAGTTAGCTCGTGGAAATGGGTCGCGAAAAGGCAGAAGGCGTGAATTTGCGATGCGATGTGTCTTTACAATTCTTCAGCGTTAAAGAGATTTTCACGAGGAGGAGACATGTACTCTGATATTGCCCATGCCAGCCCGAAACCGTCGTATGTCGATGTACCTTGATGTGACAAAGGAAACAATATCAGAGATCCACCGATTGCCACAAGGTTAATAAACATTTGCCTCGGCCAAGTTCATCGATTATAATGAGTGAGTCCTTTGTGGCAGACTGAGGGAAAGGTGAGTTGAAAACAAGGACGGACCACATCGCTCGGGAAGAAAAAAACACCAACACGAAGAATGGTCGCAGTCTCCAACATCTCTGCCATGAAGGTTGAGACGCCTTTCAATTGACTGTCTCCTGCACCCACCCTGCAGAGAACCGAGTCGAATATTGGCAATCGTGCCTCTGAGCAAGGAACAAAGCACCCCGCTTGTGCCATGAGGGCAATGACGCCGACCTTTACGGACTTGAGCCACAAAAGATCACGGGAAAGGAAAAATAAAGCAGACCTGTCGAATGTAGGTCGACTTGCCTCCCATGTTTGGTCCGGCTGGTGTATGAAATGATCAATGCCTGTGGACACTAGACGAAATGGCAACCATACTGATTATCTGAAACTCGCTTTGCTCTGCAAGCAAGCGATTGAGTGTTCCATCTCTGCAGAGAAAAGAGAAAATAAATATATACCCTTAATCATCTCCACATCATTGGGAATGAAGCTGATATCTTCTTGAACCTCCAAACATGGATGCCTTGCCTCCCGGAGTACGAGATTGCCCGAGCCTGGGAGGGAAGTTAACGTGTCTCAACCAATATCGATTGACGGTGAGAATCTAACCACGTTCAAGAATAGTCGGTTTGACATAGGGTTCTGGAGCATTGATAGATACATGCGCAAAGCTGTGACGAGGAGCTGTTATCACGTTCAATGGTGATTGTGGACTGAATACCTCACAATCACGTCTAGGTGCGCGATGACATTATCCAACGACTCCAAAACGGGTGTATAAGTCGCTGGGCAACAAGATGAGACAATGTAGAGCCTCCAAAGAGTGATACTTGCATGCAATATTTACCACCTCTTTTACCAACCCACTTTGTGTTCTTGAGTAAGCCTCCGTTGCCTCTGCATGGCTATTTGCCAGTTCCTTCAAGGTTTTGGTGGTGAAAAATACCCCGCTCTTGATAGTCCCTAGTTCAATATATTTTTTGTTGCGTAGAATGGCCTTGGCGTCCTGGTTCAAACCCGATGTTAGTCCAGCCATATGAGTGAGAGCACGAAGACAAACATTCTTCGTCAGACGGAAACAGTACCCGTAATTTTGCGAGTTTTCGAGATGCAATTTTTTGTCCAGCTCCAGTTCAAGGTCTTTGCCAACTTTACGATGTTCCTCGTCCAAGCCATCTCGCACCTGGGGTACAAGCCAGATTGTCATCTCGACCGTGTTCAAATAGATCTAGACAAACCTCCAACAACTTTTCAGAGAGCTCTTGCAGGCGAGCATCAAAATCGGGTTTGATAACGTAATTATGACGATCTAGTTCGCTGAGGTCTAGTGTTTGCTCCACCATCTCGGCGTATTTTGACAAGGTGTTGTTGAATTCCTGTGTTGTTGAATGTCAGTGAGGCCATATGTATCGGCATTCGGCGTCTACTCACGCGAAGAGACTTCAGATAAACCTCATCAATGAGATCTTTGAAGTTCTTCTTTTCAGTCTCAACATTCTCGAGCGCTTCAACTAATCCTGACAGCTGTTGAAAACGATGTACGCTATGATTGGGATGACAACCAGGAAAAATTTTTGTAACTAGGCTGACCTTGAGAACCACCTGGTACACACGAACGACGTCTTCTAACGATGCAACAGATTTCTGGAAGCGTTTGCTGATGCGGCGCATGTCAGGCATGGCTTTCAGATATTCATCCTTTACAAAAAAAAAAACTGCTGAGTTAGCGGGAAGCCGAGACAGAACTCTAGAATGAATATCTGTCGTACCTGCAGTGTACGTCTCGCATTAGAGTCCTCTATGAAAATCTCCACTAGATCCTGCCGCTTTCCTATACGACCATAAATC
>OY744472.1:3735565-3869695 GCA_963556145.1 Hygrocybe punicea | reverse complement strand
TTATGGTGCTTTTGTCAAATCTCGGGCCGGTTCCAGTTGCGTGGATCTGAAAATAACGGAAGGACATTGGCCTCCTTGTGACGTGGAGGACCTTGGGCTCACCCGATGGTTTGCATTGTCTTGATAGAAAGGTGAATAGACGCTGACGTGAAGATGTAGCCTCCGGATATATCCACATCTTCAGGATACTGGTGCATTTTTTGTTGCTGTTCTACAAAGGAAGCAAAGGTCAGACTCGGAGATTGATTCCATCGATTCATTCACGTATGTATCATGAGTTTCTGATTCAAATTTAGCACTGAATCACTATGCAGGGAGCGTAAAAGAGAAGGAGACGATTCGATGCTCGTTCTTGGTACTAAGAAACCAAGGCTTAGCGAAGCCGGGGACGGTAGAATAATAGAAGGAACGCAAATTTTGACTACGAATGACAATATTCAGCATGGGGATGGCATCTCAACAACACCGAATCATCTCGACTACGAGCGTGTTTTGAAGCCTCTGGAAGCAAAAGGAAGGGGAACGCTCAAGTCTTCAGGACCTGAGGGTCCTTTCAAGGAAAACCCATACACCTTTGTTTCACCAAATGATCCCATTCTGCGATCATGCATGTGAGCGAATGTCCAGTGGTCTTCGATCCACCTCCCTCATTTCATTTCATTCCGGACGCAGTGAAAATCTTAATCTAACCTCCGATTTCCCTTCCTCTAATGTGCTTGTGCGCAATCCGGATGGAGAAGCAGTTCGCACTCTCTATTTGACAAACGATATCGTCAAAACCATCGTCCAGCATAACGACTACAATCGCATCCGGCTGACGGCTTGTGGAACCAAAGCCTTTACAAAACAGGAAGGCGGGAAGGGTTCTGAGGCACAGTTCCGGGTGCTTGGTGAAGGGTTGCCTGTCGTCTTGCCTTACACCAATCCGGACTCCATCATGACTTCTGATATTCCTGCGCTGAAGACTCTCATTGAGGCTTACTATCCTCTGTGTGCCGCCTTCGATCAGCCTTTCAGATCGGATATTGAGAAAAAAGGTCCGTGTTTACATCGGCATTGTGGACTCCTAACAGGCTGTAATTTTTAAATTCTAGCGCCCGGTAACCACATCGTACGCTTTCCGCCCGGAGAATGGGATGGTGCCACGTGCGAACTCCTTCTGGCAAAAGATATTTCCTACTAACAGCCGTTTTAGAATCACACATGATCTTGTCTTGCCTATATGGAAGTCAAATGTGTCTGTAACGTTGATGGTTGATAAAAAGGCCAAGAGGTATGTTGAACCACGATCAAAGACCGCATTCCCTTGACAATTATATCGTCCAGTGCCATGAGTCTGCGGTTGTTCGGAAAGGACATTTCAACAGCTGGCCGAGAAGCTGTAAGGGCCGCGGCTGCTGTCGGTCAAGAAACGGCTGAGATCAGTGCGGTCGTGGACGTGAAAGTAGATAAGCCATAAATTTGCTTGCAAAATTACAAATACGATGTCGGCGTTGTCCGCGGTCAATAAGAGTCAACATGAGCGGAAGCTGCGGTGATTTCAAGCAACTTGAATTCTCTGAAGTACACCGTCATGAAGGTCTTCTCGATTTCAGTGATTAATGCGCCTCCATCTGGCCCTTGTTCTGTGCTCAGCAATGCAACCGATCTCTCTTCTTTTTCTTTCTATCAGAGAGGTTCCGTCGGCGAATTCATGGCCTTCTTTTCGAGAACGGTAGCGGAACGAACACCTCAAGGTCAGCGCCAGAGTGTCCAAGAAAATAACTACATGGCGCATGTCTACAACCGTGGTGGACCGGAGCAACTAAGTGGTACGTTGGCGCCTTGGGCGGCTTCTAACACCCGACACTCAGAATAGTTATATCTAGCTGTCATCATTACGGATCACGAATATCCTCTACGACCAGCATTCTCGCTCTTGACCAAATTACTCGATGAATTTACATCCAAAGTGCCTCAGTCCTCGTTCTCAAATCCGTCTTCAATATCCTTCCCTGAAATCACCACATACATCGAGAGATACCAGGATCCCAAGCAGGCCGACACCATTATGAAAGTCCAACAAGAGTTAGATGAGACAAAAATAATTTTGGTTAGCCTGTCAAGTTCTGTGTCGTCGTGTGCACAGTTGATGTTGATACGTTGCGATCTGTCAGCACAAAACCATCGAATCAGTCCTTCAGCGCGGTGAGAAACTTGATAATCTCGTCGAGCGGTCCAATGCACTGTCCGTACAGAGCAAGATGTTTTATAAAACTGCAAAGAAGGTATGATCCGATTAGTCCCCCATTGATTACATTCAAATGAGTTTTCTAATATCAACTTTCAGCAAAACTCTTGTTGCATTATTATGTGAAGTGCTCATCCGTCCTTCCCACGACTCGGGTGTGCCTTGCCATCGGGTTTCCGGTTTGAGCTCACCCAGAATCATCGCGCATACCAACACTACTCAACACTTCCAGTGATATATTCCTGTACATGTATGGACTCGTCCTAGTCAGATTTACTTATGTATGTGGAATAGAAATATATTGGAGGGTATGGACCTTCCCGAAGTGCTTGGTTGTCATGGTTCTAGTTATGAAGTCCGAATAAGGATACAAGCGGTAAGTACGTTGTACGAGGGTTGTCAGCCTTCTACAATGATTGCACCCTTGTCCAATGGCTGTTGAATCCCTTATTTCACGGCAGGAAATAAGATGAACCTGCATCTTCAATCTTTGTCCGGCTTTTTTTTTGTTAGCGTCCAAAATGGGGATGATATGGTTTGACGTCCAGGTTGTTCATTGGACTACGCGTTATACAAATGGACCAGGCCACCTTGAGTTATTGGGAACCGCAACATGTCTAGGTTATTGCACTCTGTAGGCCGGCAACTTGTCGAGTTTATCCAGGACAGTGCTGCCGCTTTCGACAAGGATGCTGGTCGTCATATTCCCGTCGTACTGACTAAAGAACTGCAGGATCTGGAACACATCGTGCGCCATGGGCCTGCGCTCTTTGCTACCGACTTGGTGAGTTATCCAAACAAGAGCCTTTGAGGTTGACCCTATGGCCTTTCCAGCCTGCGTACGTCGATGCTGTTAAGAATCTAAGCGGCTCTGGTCTCGATGACCGCCTTCATTTGGCAAGTCGGTATCTTTTAACCGAAAAACAATTTTTTTATTCTTGCTTGTTATGCAGCTGGAGAAGTTATTGGTGCTAATGTCGCGACTTCCTCGTGACTCCCCCTTTTCGAAAAGACTTGAACATTTTGTCATTGACGTTCGTGCGTATAATGTTCTGCTGTCCCAAACTCCAAGAGTGTAACAGAAGGAAAATACATGTTGACAACTCAAATTTTTCGCAGTGTACAAAGATCTTCCTCACCCTCCAGGGGGTTATCTATCTTTACCTCGTCAGTGTCTCCCCACGACAAAAAGGGTTCCTTATGCTTTCCGGACCGTCGACGGCTCTAACCACAACCCGTACTTTCCCTCTCTTGGCCAAGCGGGCACGCCTTATGCTCGCTCGGTTCCATCGACCACTTTCATTCCCGTTTCTTCCCTGCCTGATCCTGGAGTCATTTTCGATGTCCTGCTTCGGCGGGAACAGTTCCAGCCGCACCCGGGTGGATTGTCAAGCCTCTTTTTTGCTTTTGCGAACATCGTCGTCCACACCATTTTCCATACAAACCCCAGGGATTCCACTATCAACAATGCCAGTAGCTATCTAGATCTGAGCCCACTATATGGCAGCTCTCAAGAGCAAATCGACCAAGTGAGACGGAAAGACGGAACAGGCAGACTTTGGGAGGATGTATTTGCGGATTCTAGGCTATTATTGATGCCTCCCTCTGCCTGCGCCCTTTTGGTCCTCTTCAGCCGCAACCATAATGTATGCTCTCTCCCGTTCCTTCGCCATGTATTTAATCGATGGAATAACGTGAATCCCTGTGCAGTTCATAGCGGAAAAAATTCTGAACATCAATGAACACGCCACTTATTCTTCCCCGCCTCCCATCCAAGAGGCAGAACGCGACGTCCAGGACGATGAAATATTTGAGCGTGCACGACTCGTCAACTGCGGGTTCTTCATGCAAATTATCCTCCGCGATTACATCGGTGCTATTCTTGCTCTTGTCCAGGACGGTTTGCAATGGAGATTGAGCCCGTTAGGGGTAAGGAACTTCGACCGAATATACGTTTTTCACTAATTCATTTTCCCCTTGCTAATCACCTAGACCGTACGTGAAATTAGCCACGAATTCAGTCCCCAAGGACAAGGAAATGCTGTTTCCATCGAGTTCAATCATCTGTATCAGTAAGTGTTCCGAATGTGGGAAGTGTCGCTTTGTTAAAAGCACGCAGTTGGCATGCTACGTTATCCGCTCAAGATACCAAGTGGACAGAATGCGAATTCAAGAAAGTTTTCGGTGAAAACGTGGATTTCCGGACTGTCCGTTCTTCAGCTATCGTGTTACAAGCCGCTCTGAACTGTTGAATTTGTCCTCAGATTGGTGCAGCGGATTTCAGGAATGTCGCTCGCAATTGGCGTCCCCCGTCAGATGTCAAAGACTGGAGCTTTGACGGGTAGGCAACATATTCCTCCGCAAGGGTGTCCATTAAACGGTTTGTCTTCACAGCTTGCAGCGAAATGCGAGTGGTAGATTCAGCGACAGGGACCTGGCAAGGATTCTGCAGGTAATTACCCTCGCTTTTGATCGTCACTTCCTTCATCTTTGGTTGATTTATTACAGAATGCAACTGAGTCACCTGCTGGCGCATTCCAAGCTCGCGGTATTCCAGAAGTCTTGCGCGTTGTTGAAATCCTGACTATTGAACAATCGAGGAGCTGGGGAACCTGTTCAGTATGTTTGGCGCCCATTTCTGTACTTCCTAGAGGCTGATCGTTTATCGAGCTAAATGAATTTAGAAAGTTCATAGGATTGAAACGTGAGTGGAGGGCTTACTTGTTGCGCATACCCGGAAAAACTATGTTCCCCTAGCATACGGCAGCTTCAGGGAATGGAATCCTCTTCCGGAGATTCATGTAAGAACACTCCATTATAGTTTCACCGTTAAGGTTGGCGATGACTTCTTTAGACCGCTGCTGAAGCACTCTATAAAGACATTGATAATCTTGAGTTGCATGTATGTTCTGATGAAATTTTGTGAGTCGCCAATCTTACCGGTGTCTAGGTTGGGTTGCAAGCCGAAGAACCTAAGAAACCCTCTGCTGGAGCTGGACTTTGTCCCGGCTATACAATTTCTCGTGCCATTCTTGCTGATGCTGTTTCTCTCACTCGAGGCGACCGTTTCATGACGATTGATTTTACCCGTGCGTCTACTCAATTACCTGTTCGCTTTCTCAAGCATATTTCTACGCTTTCGTCGTTAGCATTCAACTTAACGTCATGGGGTTACCAAGATTGCTTGTTCAACGAAGTAGATGGATCTTATGGAGGAATGCTCACCAAACTTCTCTTCCGAACGCTCCCATCGTGTTATCCAGTCGGATCAGTCTACAGTCACTTTCCGTTTCTGGTTCCAGGTTACATGAAGCCACGTATCACACAATTGTCGGGGAGCCTTGTGAACAACTACACGTGGTCAAGGCCGATTCCCCCCCAAGGTTGCGTAATTGTTGGCACATATAGATGTGTCTCGCAGGTTATTGTCGAAAAAGAAAATTTTGGGTCTGCTTTTGACAATCGATTGCAAAGCCTCACTAGGGAAACCATTTTAGATCGCGAATTGGTACAGTCAGCGATTATGCCGCTCGATAGCCGCTCAGTGTCCTCTTAGGTGAACAGCGTGCTAATCAACGATGATAATGTCCTCAAGTGGGCCACTTATTTCTCGCGGACGACCAAGGAGTTGATAAAGGAGAGGTCGGTCAGTATCAATTCCGAATTGAAGTACATCGACATCGTCGGGGATGTAATCAACCTGCTCCCAGTTATTTGGATCGCAAATAAACTTGTATGTCTAGGTTCCCCCTTTTTATTTGTACTGTGCTGTCTATTTTTTTCTCCTTAGATTGGGCTTCCTCTCAAGACTTCCAGTAATCCCATGGGAATTTTTTGGGAACAAGAGTTGCATCGGATGTTTGGTGATGTGTGCAGGTGAGCCTGTGTTACAACATTTCTTGACATTTTTTCATCCAGGAGAAGTTATACATTAGTCAATTCGGATCCTGCTTTGGACTGGTCACTTAGAGAGAGTGCTGCGAAGACCGCTGATCAAATCATTGCATTTATCAAGGTTGAACTGGAAGAGCAACGTGCTAAGGGGCTTTTGGTAAGTTAGCCCACCACTTTGTTATCTTTCGACGAGTCCCGACATCGTGGTCTGTTCTAGCTTTCTGTAAACTGGACCCAGTCTGTCATTCGCTGGTTTACTGGCGCAGGGGATCACCATCACAATTTCTTTCCCCAACTTCTCGCTGCCGGAAAAGATAACCACAACGTGGACGAACTTGCTTGCAGTTTGTTTGCAGAGGTTATTCCTAGTGCCGCCCTGTATTCTCAAGTCATCACAAATGTCGTCAACTTTTATGTCGACGATAATCGACGAGAAGCTCGTGAAGATATAATCCGATTGACAGGTCTACACACCCTTGATGCCCACATCAAGGTTCTTGCGTATATCAATGAAGCGATAAGTGTGTTAGTTTGGACAGTTTTCAGTTGATTAGGCTCATCACCGATCCAGGGCTTGACCCTCCGGTATATCTAGCGATGCTCAGTTATCCCCGAGTTTGACCAGTTGTCTAGATATTGGGTATCCACCGGACTGCGTTAGCTGCCACCCCTCTTGGATCCACGCTGTTACAGGCGGGCGAACGAGTTTTTGCCAATATTTCTGACGCCAATTTGGACGTAAGACATCTTTTCATAAGGGGAACATCCTCCATCATAACGTGCGTTACAGGTCGGTGCTTTTGGTCCTGACCCACAAGAAGCCGTGTATGATCGACCGAGGCAGAGCACCGTTCTCTGGGATCTGGGAGTGAACGGGTGAGAAAAATTCCTAGCATAGTCGAGATTCTCCTGGTGACCTGCCTACTCTATAGTTTGCTCTGTCAGCAGTTTTTTGAAAAGGTACTCATTTCCGCTGCCCTAGCGCCGACTGGCTGACAGTGTAAGCATTTGTAGACCGCACCTCTAATTCTTGGAGCTATTTTCAGTCTGCGGAACATTCGGAGAGTTCCGGGATCCTCTGGCCAGATGAAATGGTCAGGGCAATGCCTCCATAATGATTCAAATAGCCTGTTGATATCCATAGCAGGATTTTGGAAGCGACGGATGACACGAAACGTAAATTGTTTATCGATGCTCAAGGTCACACCACGCCGTGGACCAATTCGTTGATGCTTCAGGTGTGTTTTGAATTATTCACAATTCCGCATGCACCAGTCAATGATTGTACTTGTGCAGTTTGAGCCTTGAATACGTTGTACACGTCACTTAGTTTGCATCTTCATCATTTTCCTTTCCCGTTTCACGGAGTCCAAGTCCGTCACTTCACAACTTTAGTATGCAGTTGAAATTATGTCTTGCAGCCTAAGAAAGAGAACATGTTTTCACCGTTTACTCTCATATTATGATATCAGAGCATGCATTAGCAATTGAAAAGTATATATCACAGCAGAGTTAGGTGGTTGATGTTTCTCAACACAAAGCCTACAAAGAAGCGAGCAACGACTGCAACCAAGGGTTACTTTCAATGCGAGGCCTAAATTTGTCAACACAATTCCTGAGCTCCGCGAGTTGGAAGTCTGGGGAGAGATCGTCGGACATGAGGACATCATCGCCATCCTCAGTCGATGTACGGGAAGACCATGTTCTCAATAGTTCCTCGACCACCTGTATGCCTTCTTCCGTGATTTCCGTAGGTATCTGAGGTTCTGACGGTTTCGTGTCTGCCCATTATACAATGGATGAGATGTTCAGCCATCGAATTGCCTTCAACCTACCACAACCAAAGTCCTCTAGTTCGTCGGCTTTGCGTTTTGCCAGCTTTAAAAAGAGTAAGCACATGAGGGCGTTGACAAGATAATGGCACACTCACTTTCACCACGTTTTCCGGAAAATTTGCCAGTTCAGCGACATGAATACCGAAACTCTGATCAGAGACCCCTGGAAAGACCGGCATATTACTTTCGGTACAGCAATATATCATTTTCGTCACGATACCTGGTTCGACTTTATAAAGGAGAGTAATGTCACGGTCCTGTGCGACTTCGCCCTTTTGTGTGACGTGAGCAGCGACATGCAGATTTTTCACATGCAACAATTCTTGGTCCAATGCAGTTAGCTCGTGGAAATGGGTCGCGAAAAGGCAGAAGGCGTGAATTTGCGATGCGATGTGTCTTTACAATTCTTCAGCGTTAAAGAGATTTTCACGAGGAGGAGACATGTACTCTGATATTGCCCATGCCAGCCCGAAACCGTCGTATGTCGATGTACCTTGATGTGACAAAGGAAACAATATCAGAGATCCACCGATTGCCACAAGGTTAATAAACATTTGCCTCGGCCAAGTTCATCGATTATAATGAGTGAGTCCTTTGTGGCAGACTGAGGGAAAGGTGAGTTGAAAACAAGGACGGACCACATCGCTCGGGAAGAAAAAAACACCAACACGAAGAATGGTCGCAGTCTCCAACATCTCTGCCATGAAGGTTGAGACGCCTTTCAATTGACTGTCTCCTGCACCCACCCTGCAGAGAACCGAGTCGAATATTGGCAATCGTGCCTCTGAGCAAGGAACAAAGCACCCCGCTTGTGCCATGAGGGCAATGACGCCGACCTTTACGGACTTGAGCCACAAAAGATCACGGGAAAGGAAAAATAAAGCAGACCTGTCGAATGTAGGTCGACTTGCCTCCCATGTTTGGTCCGGCTGGTGTATGAAATGATCAATGCCTGTGGACACTAGACGAAATGGCAACCATACTGATTATCTGAAACTCGCTTTGCTCTGCAAGCAAGCGATTGAGTGTTCCATCTCTGCAGAGAAAAGAGAAAATAAATATATACCCTTAATCATCTCCACATCATTGGGAATGAAGCTGATATCTTCTTGAACCTCCAAACATGGATGCCTTGCCTCCCGGAGTACGAGATTGCCCGAGCCTGGGAGGGAAGTTAACGTGTCTCAACCAATATCGATTGACGGTGAGAATCTAACCACGTTCAAGAATAGTCGGTTTGACATAGGGTTCTGGAGCATTGATAGATACATGCGCAAAGCTGTGACGAGGAGCTGTTATCACGTTCAATGGTGATTGTGGACTGAATACCTCACAATCACGTCTAGGTGCGCGATGACATTATCCAACGACTCCAAAACGGGTGTATAAGTCGCTGGGCAACAAGATGAGACAATGTAGAGCCTCCAAAGAGTGATACTTGCATGCAATATTTACCACCTCTTTTACCAACCCACTTTGTGTTCTTGAGTAAGCCTCCGTTGCCTCTGCATGGCTATTTGCCAGTTCCTTCAAGGTTTTGGTGGTGAAAAATACCCCGCTCTTGATAGTCCCTAGTTCAATATATTTTTTGTTGCGTAGAATGGCCTTGGCGTCCTGGTTCAAACCCGATGTTAGTCCAGCCATATGAGTGAGAGCACGAAGACAAACATTCTTCGTCAGACGGAAACAGTACCCGTAATTTTGCGAGTTTTCGAGATGCAATTTTTTGTCCAGCTCCAGTTCAAGGTCTTTGCCAACTTTACGATGTTCCTCGTCCAAGCCATCTCGCACCTGGGGTACAAGCCAGATTGTCATCTCGACCGTGTTCAAATAGATCTAGACAAACCTCCAACAACTTTTCAGAGAGCTCTTGCAGGCGAGCATCAAAATCGGGTTTGATAACGTAATTATGACGATCTAGTTCGCTGAGGTCTAGTGTTTGCTCCACCATCTCGGCGTATTTTGACAAGGTGTTGTTGAATTCCTGTGTTGTTGAATGTCAGTGAGGCCATATGTATCGGCATTCGGCGTCTACTCACGCGAAGAGACTTCAGATAAACCTCATCAATGAGATCTTTGAAGTTCTTCTTTTCAGTCTCAACATTCTCGAGCGCTTCAACTAATCCTGACAGCTGTTGAAAACGATGTACGCTATGATTGGGATGACAACCAGGAAAAATTTTTGTAACTAGGCTGACCTTGAGAACCACCTGGTACACACGAACGACGTCTTCTAACGATGCAACAGATTTCTGGAAGCGTTTGCTGATGCGGCGCATGTCAGGCATGGCTTTCAGATATTCATCCTTTACAAAAAAAAAAACTGCTGAGTTAGCGGGAAGCCGAGACAGAACTCTAGAATGAATATCTGTCGTACCTGCAGTGTACGTCTCGCATTAGAGTCCTCTATGAAAATCTCCACTAGATCCTGCCGCTTTCCTATACGACCATAAATCAACCCAAGAACTAACGAATACGCCAACAAGGGATTTTTTTGGAAGAGAAGTTCCCACGAGATAGCAGGTTATTTAGCGAATATCGGAGGAACTCACGAATCTCGTGGAGGTTTACCAAAGGTTGCTTGAGCCACGTTCCTAACAATCTTGTTCCTTGCGCAGTCTTGCACTTATTGAGAAGGCCAAGCAGCGTTGTGTTTCTGGTGGTCGTTCCCTGTACGGATGAAGGATGAGGGACCGACATCTCGCTAGTATGGACGAAGATGAAATCACAAGGACAGGGTAAAACTCACCGCATTTCCTGGAGCTTCAGTCAAGTTGAGAGCACGAAGGGCGCTGGCGTCTAGCTTCATATATTGTGAGAGGTCGTGCGTACGGATAGAATAGGCTCCGTGGTTGGATGTGTCAGAAAGCAGGGAAAGATAGGTCATTAGGGCAGAGAGAGATGAGGGAGCAACTTGATGAGCGAGTTCGGCTGGGGTGGGAGAATGATCGAGTTATCACCAAATATACATTTGAACATACGGATAGTGGCGGAAGCATCTGCGGAGGTAGACGAAAGATTCGAAGATGCCAATAGTCGAGTGAGATCGTCTGCGACATTTTTCGCCACAAATTCGCCTTCGAGGTGGCTTTGTCAGTATACTCCAAGAAGGGCAAGCAATTACAAAATGGTTTGGACGCGCACTAGGCTTTCGCTCCGTTATGACGACTCCACATCGTTCCAAAACGGCTTTGAGCTTTTTCAGGTCAATATCGCGGTCCGATGTTCCACCAGCAGTGCCTGTGGGTATTACGGCCTCTTTCACGGAAAGTTGTATAATAAGCGACTAGCATGATGATCAGGTCAAAGTAACACCAAGGGTTAGGCAAAGTTACGCATAGATCCGTACCTCTGTGTTGGAAAAAAGATCGTTGTCAACGAAGTCGGATACACCGAGTTCACGAATGCTGGTGTCGGCGAAAGCTATTCCAACCGTTTTGAACCTCGTTTTTGACCCTGCATCAGCTGCAGCGGATGTGACTTTGATGGCCATGACGATGGGAGCCGAGAGTAGGTCAGAATCGACAAACAGAAGATCCTCAACAGCTTGTAAATTGCCTGGAGAGGCCTAAGGATATCAATACGATTAGGTGGGGATATCGGGGATAACGACAGTGGTGAGCACGAGCCTCTTTGTCCAACTTGAATTTTGCGGCTTTCTTGCCCTGTCCGGGTTCTGGTACCCAGATCTCGACACGAAGCTGCTTGGCAGTCAGAGCTTCTCTCAGGAATGACTGCGCTATGCTGATCTTGAGAGCGACACTGGGCAATCCCGCCGCTTTACCGCCAGAACCAAGATACCTGATGACGGAGTTGGTTCGAAATACATGATTTGCCACATAAAGTGCGTCCTGGCCGTATACCGAGTAGAACTCGTTGCGGAAGAAGAGACGAACTGTGCCTGTTTCGGGCGACTTGGGGGGTAGTTTGGAGTAGAACGCGATGAAACCTGGGTCCGCGACTTGGTCTGAGGAAACGTGAGAATTTATACAACAAATGCTGGGATCAAGGAAATTTAAACACGCCTAGTTCTTGGTCAACGTCCTTTTCTTTTCCGTACATGAGCGACATTTTTTTGCAGACTTTGCGTGACAGCACAAACGCGTCTCGTCACGCGCTGACATACCGCCATGCGGCGATGCCATCGGGGGATCCGGAAATAATTCGCGTATTTTTTCCGTATAAAACTTCCTAAAGCGGACAAGTTTTGTCCGGATATCTGACTCACCGCCTCGGTGTACAGCCACTGCACGATCTCGGTTGTTATAAAACGGCACGTGTAACTGCTTTGTTACGGTAGCATGTTTCACTCCCCCGTCGAATCAAGTGGGTCTGCGTCCCCGATGTCCTCTTCTTCTTTTCCTTCCGGGTCTCAGGCTGACCCCTCTGCTGACCATGGGACTGACCTTGAGAACACCCTGCCAGGGAGTCTTCCCAAAGGGGCAATGCTACCCAGTCGAAACAATGTATCGGTGCGTCGTAGTCAACCCTCTTCATTATCCAACAATCCTGAAGACCTTCGTATGTCCAGGGAAGCTACAGCAAAGATGTCATCACCCCTCCTGCTACCCCTTCCCAGAGACCAAATGCACAGTTTGCCAGTTATCCTCCTCATGAGAAATTTCCATCGTGGAATGATGACTCCAGCGGTACGTCAACCCTCTTGCAATCCACCCCAGAAAATCGCTGACTGTCATCTCCAGATATCATCAAGTACAGAGGGACCAAACCCCGGACACCTCTCCCTCTGAAGAAACGGTTCGGGATTCCGTTCATAGTAGTCATGGTCAGCGGTGCTTTTGCACTGGAGGTAGCCCTGCATTTTACCAATAATCACCAAGGTACACCCCATCTCATCAAGATTATTTCATAATTTGATCCACAATTCATGTCATAGGATGGACCACTACAAACGGGTCGAACCCCATTGCGGCATTCGTATCCTTTCTATATGCACGTAATTCCCTCCCGCCTCTGGATCTTGCTCAGCTTATCATGTCCATTGTAATAGACTCTCCCCCTGGTTATTGCCGTTATGATCATTGTGGCGATGTGGACCAGGACGGACATCGAGAAAAAAAAGACTCAGGTACTTTTCTTTCCCCTTCCCTCGACCCTGTGAGGTGTTCAGTCCCACCATATATCAGCTTGCTGCAAGTGGAGAGGTTCCTTCAGACCGCCTCCCACTATTAGACGATACCCGAACAAGGTGAGGGAGAATCGTCTCGGGTCGCCGTCATTTCCCTCAAGTTTATTTTTCCGATGCACTAGTGCCATTGCTATGCGGACTTTAGCACCTCGTAATCGATACTATCTTGTGGCTCTGTCCACCGTCATGCTTCTTGCCTCTCTTGCCTTTCAACCTCTAGCGGCGGCATTGTTCATCGTTAGGGACACTTGGATAACTGAACCTGGTGAGGTACTCGTCACGGCATCCGACAAAAATACTTACGGAATTGTACAAGATATTACGTTGAACAACTTGGCTGCTATAGGACTAAATCAAAACCCTCAATTCCAAGATCTAACCGGTAAGATCGCTACGGCCATCCTCGTACCCGGGGGTTACTGATATTTTATTCCATTCGATAGTCTTCCTTACCGCCGCAGGATATGCTTCTGGAACGGTTCTTTACGAGTTCGCTGACCCACCTTTCATTCACGGCCAGTACACCGTGGGCCCATTTGAGGTTTGTCGGCGCTACTTGATGTGACCAAAGACTAACAAAAGATCCTGGATTTTCAGCTACCAACCAATCTGGACGCGAACGGAACGGTATTTGCCAACACTTCGGCGATTTTGTCTGATCCAGGCTGTCAAAGTGCCCAAACTGTGGGTCTTCTAGGATCATCGAGATCGCTCCTTTGATGTAACATATACTTTGCAGACAATGGTAAAGAAGCTCGACGGCTCAGGATGGATCAACAATGCTACCGCTGCGGGGTGCACCGCCTCCTTCCAAGTTGACAAAACTACCGTCAACTTCTTTGGTAAGGGAGTTTCCTCCTTAGCCCAAGCACGTTTTAAAATTATTCTCAAGGTGCCAGCGTGTTAAACTGTACCAATTCCGATGACGTTCCTGACCATTTCAAACCTGTCATGTTTTGGTTCTTCACGTATCAACCCGCTCCTGCGGCATCTGCAACATTTTGCTTCCCTTCCATACAACTCTTTGATGTAAATGTCGCTGTTGACCTCGCCTCTGGAAATCTCACGGATGTCACACGGCTGCGACCATTCAGGAGATCATCCAACTTTTCGTCCCTTTCAACCAACGTCACCGGCGTGCCATTAAATGGGCGAGCATTCAACGGCATTGAGTTCAATCTGACAGACCCAGATATATTCGTGCTTTCAAGGCTGAACGCCACACAATTATTGATACCTTCGGCTGTGTTCCAGGCTGCGGAGTCGAGCCCGGAGGGCCTGGCAGGTGTGTTCAGCACAAATGGGTTCGTGCAGTGGGCCATACAAGTTTACGTGAGTACTGTATCATGATGGGCTTGATTGTTGCTGCTAATCAATTGGTAACGGTAGACAACATACCTCAAACTCCTCGCAAAGTCCGTATACTTCTTGCCATTCGAGCAACCTATGACGATTCAGGTGAAAACCACGCAACAACGCATATGGCTGAAGTAAGGCTATGTTCATCCTTATAAAAACCCAACTTTTGATTCACATTTAACGCGCAGCAACATTGCCGTGCATATTCTTGTGGCCGCTATGTTAGTGGTTGCGCTTTGCGCCACCATTATTTATATTTTTCATTGGGCTGAACGACGCCAACTCGACCGCGCATATCATCAGCGGGCGACCGCCTCGCTGGCAGACAGAAGACAATAACTGGGTGCCGTGGAATAACAAGTCCGCGACACGATAGCTTCGGAGTTGCTTTTGATTGTTGCCGAGATGGAAGCGAGACATCAACCTTGCCTCGGGTCTCCGGATCACGCCATCCGCTCGTGCCCCGTGCACCATGGACTACTAATCACTAGATGTCGTCTTATTGACGACCATGGGTATTTTATGTCATTTCTTGGATTCTCTAGCCCTAGATTTCATCCCGTTCATTGTCCACTATCATATTCACAGTTCAATTCCATCTGGCATTGTATTTATTATACCAAACGAAGCAGAAATAGCATGACTCGTGAACAAATCATAAAAGAGTTGTGGGACTTGGGTCTTCATACACAAACACGGTATCCATGGTGACAAGCGCATCGTCTCCTCCAAGCAAGCCAGCAATGCCAGCAGTGTTCAGTTGGAACTTGGACCCCTCCAGTGGAATACGCATTTCAATATTCAACGACGAGGGGTACCAGGTAACGTCTAGTTCTAGAAAAGCCGAATGGTCGGTATAAAGCTGTAATGGAAGGAAAGATGATACTTTGTGATTCTCGACTCGGATCCGCACCAGCGTCGACGTGGTGTATAAGGGACAGTGAGCTGTTTATCTGACTTCTGCTACTCGGACGCCTCTTGGCACTCGGACCCTTTTGACCAATTATGGCTGCGAGCCCGGCTTCCAGCACATTGCGATCTCTCGCACTTGCAATGATGGGAAGGTCGTGAAGGCGTTGGTGAAGACATTCATGAGAAAGACTTGTTGGAAACAGAATGAATTTTGAGTACGTTGAGTTGCCATCTCGACAGACCGACTCGGTTGAAGTTGGCGGCCGCCTTACGGGAGAGGACCTAGCTAACTGTGAACGTGTGTACTTCGTGCTTCAAAGTTTGTCAAAAGACTTGAAATGTATCAGACGAAATAAAGTACATTTGTGGACCCAGTAGCCTAGGGAAAAGTCAGGGCCAGAATGCTAAAGCCTTGCAAAAATCAGTCAATTTCATATCAGGAAGTACAAGATCGCGAGGAAGAAAATCATGGGTGTCCATTATTACATTTCTCCTCAAGCCCGGCCTTTGTCTGGGCATTTGCGGTGACCAGGTATGCGTTCGACGTTAGAATCCTAACATACTTGACAAGTCAATTTTGACGCGAGGGCATTGGTTTACAATCCAGGTCGAAGGTTCAAATTCTCACTTCCTCTGGCCCTCTTAGCCTCCGCGGTTGGCAGAAGAAGCAGGATTTCAAGAGGGGCGGCTGGAGACCGTAAACTGAAGGGACAAGATACCCTGTGCAGGAAGAGGGAGGTGGACCGAATTTGAGGTTACGGGTGGTATTGGAACTGTTTTCCAGTCATCCGCGGCAGTGGTCCGGATAGTGTTGGTGATGACGGCATGTGTCCCTGGGAGGGTCAGGTTGAAATTGACAGCATTTTCTTGCTCGTTGATGAAGAGCGCATGCCAAACGCCCTTATTGAGCGATGCAACGGCCAAAACTCCGGAAGGAGGCTGGATCACGTTAAAACGAGTCGCTCCAGGACGTATAAAGTAGCTGAAATGGCGGAGAACCCAATAGCACTTGGTAAGATAGAGGGTAGTATCGCCGGAGGTCGAGTATGATGGGTCATAGTAGACAAGACCGTCATTCCAACCCAAGGAATTGACGGTTGTAGCACAAGTGGCGTTTGACGATGGGCTGCACCCCATCTCCGAGGAAAGAGCCACCCACCAGTCAAAAGATTCGGCATTAGCAATTGTGAGGAATTGCCAAATATATCGCGCCATGACAAGGGCACTGACGATTGTTGGGTCATATTGCGCCCCGAATATCAATGGCCCAGAACCAGTGGAGGTGGAGCAGCATGTTTCGGTAAATCGAATAGGGAGACTTGACGTCTTTGATGCGACCCAGGAGTAAAAAGAGACGCCAGTGTCGTCCGGGAAATCGTAGTTGTGGATTGCGATAGCAGTGAGCGAGTCAACAGCTTGTGGCAACCAAAGTGGATACTCGGCATCAGCCTCGACGAGCCACGAAGTCTCGTCTCCGATAATCCCAACATCCCCCGCGGAAACATTACGGAGAGCAGCGAAGACAGCCGCGAAGACCTGGGCTCGCAAACCGATGGTGACTCCCATACCCTCCTGCGTACAGCCCGCTCGGTTGTTGACAGGCTCATTCATCGGGGAGATGTACGAAACATTGATGCCTGCATTCTTCCAGTGCGAGACAACAGTTGCAAGGTAGGTCGCAAATGCATCCACCTGACATGAAGTCATGTCCCAGCCGCAGGAGGCACCGTTCAAAGAGATGGGGGGTGGCGCGGAATTGACAAAGAAGGTGATAGAGGGGACGTGATAGCTCTGGGCCATCTCGAGGAATGTGACACCTGCTTTGTCGCTTGACCAGTCGTACGTACCATCGGGTTTGAGAAACGATTGTGCCACAGCCTTCGGAACGGTGACACGCACTCCACCACCTCCTACGTTATAGCGATAGTTGGAGAGCCAGAGGCCGGACTGCGAAAACAGCATCTCGCCAACGCGTTGCTGGACCTCGACTGGGAAGTTGATGAGATCGTTCGGCCACCATGCGCCCGACGCCCCAAACGAGATAATGTTCTGCTGAGGCGTGGAGTCAATGGAAGCTTCAATGCATGACATGTTACATTCAGCGAACAGGCAGACATTTGGAGTTCAACTAACTTTGAGCAACTACCACGACGGCCGCAAGGGAGGCGAACCCGAGGAGGAATCTACAAATCCAGAGCGGTGTCGCATCCATCTTGACGATCCGCAGAACCAGACTCAACTGGATCTTATGTGCATGATATATAGGAGATTTGCATGGGAATCCGAGTCGGATGTATCGCGTGTTGCATAGGTCAAATCACAGGTTTTTCATCTGACCACACGAAGGGAACCATCCTGGAGCTGATGATATTGCATCAGTAGATCTAGTCTCCAACCTAGACGTTCTGACACAGCGGAGAATCCAAACGGAATGGCGGTTGTCCTTGTTAGTTGATGTACGTACCGCCACGCTACTTCCTCATACGCTACAGATCTAAAGTCCCGCTGGCAACACAGACGTAGCAGTCCGCTAGATCTTTAAGGCCTCCGTAGACGATTTCTTTCTCTGGTCTACCAATCCCAGCAAGCCTTGAGCACGTAAGTACTGATACCTGTACGTTTTATTACCATTCAAGCCTGGATGACCTGGATCCTGACTTGAGCACGACAATATTAGGCCGCGATATGTGTGACCTTTGACGAGCAAGTAGCAGCAAGAATAGAACGCCATCTGCAAAGGCTTGGCCAAGGTAGAAGAGACCTCGTTCGGTTTTACGACTGCTGCACATTTGAAATGGCGAACCAATTGGACCCTGTGAGCCATGGCACTGAACTTGTCCACTGGCATACAGCACGCCGTCGACCTGCTTATCTTGTCATTATTAATGATGTCTTTAGGTATGAGCAACCGTCATCACAACTCGAGTGCCGCCACTCCCTTCGTTTTTGCGACGAGTACAAGGTCACACTAGACTGGAATTTGAGGCAGATATGGGTGTGAGTTGACTCCAAGCGGTTTGGAGGCTTCTTACTTCACATAACTCTTGTTAGGACAGATAGCAGCCCTGGCCATGCCAGCGCTTACCGTCCATACGTCACCTGACCATCCAAGGGTCTTGCCCTTTTGCTCATGGCTTTTCCCTCGACAACAGCGCCCACACCGTGACTCTCCAGCTAGTCATCGTCGTCCTCGCCGTCGTCCTCGCTGTCGTCCTCGCCGTTGTCCTCGCCGTTGTCCTCGCCGTTGTCCTCGCCGTCGCCCTAATCATTCCGCTCCACCATGGACACCATCTCCCAACCAGGCAGCGAGTCCCCGCCACACCATACTCGGTTCATTCCTCCGTGGCCGTCCTCGAGGCATCTCCCAATCCCACATCAACGTCCACGTCTCCGACACATCGCCTCCACCAGCCCACCACCATCCACCCTCCCGTAACAGCACCACATCCCGCAGGCGTCTGCGTCTAGGTGGCGTCGCCCTCGCCCTCACCAGCCAGACGTCTGCCCCTCAATCAACCCCTGGCCCACCACTCTCCACTCTCACAGGGCCTAGCGGTTTCGCTCAGATACTACGCCGCAGGCGATCTGCGGGCACGATGCCTCAACTCATCACAGGAGGAGGCTCTGGATCCGGATCGGGCGCTGCTAATGGACCAATACCTACATCCCGTCCTGCAACTTCAGCCAACTACCCCACCGCCAACTCACAATCTGCTGTCCTACACCGCATTCGACTCGTCCCGCAACTCGACTCTCGGCGGTCCCTGCGCTTCGATGCGATCAGCCGGGACGTGAGGGAGGGCGATCCGCCATTGCGCATTGGGCGCTTCACCGGCCGCACGGGGCTCGGCCTCGCAGCCGTGAACGCCCTCGGCTCCAACAAGCTCGCATTCAAGAGCAAAGTTGTCTCCCGCGCGCACGCCGAGATCTGGGTCGAAGCCGCAGGTTTCTACATCAAGGACACCAAATCCTCCTCTGGCACCTTCCTGAACCGCGTCCGTCTGAGTGCCGCCAATACCGAATCCCGCCCGCACCAGATCAAGGATGGTGATATTTTGCAGCTGGGCGTGGATTATCAAGGTGGAACTGAGGATATCTACAAATCGGTCAAGATTAGGATCGAGGTGGGCAGGGAGTGGCAGGCGGGCGCTAATGCGTTCAAGTGCGTTTTTTTGTTGCGTAAAAACAAAATCTGATGATGGGGAAAACAGTACTAATGCCCTCAAGAACCTCAAGACTCTCGCTGCCGTGCCCAGCAAGACAGTCCCAACTGCCCCAACGGGAAAACGAGCGCCCAAAACCACTATCCCCGATTGCTGCATATGTACATCCTCCTCCTCCTCCTCCTCCTACTCTATTTCGTTGTTGACTCACGCCATGCACCGTCACAGGCCTCTCCAGCGTGACAATCTGCCAAGCACTCTTCACCGCACGATGCTCGCACACTTTTCACTACAAATGCATCCGCCCGCTTCTCGACGCCCAGTACCCCGCCTTCTCCTGCCCCCTCTGCCGCATGTACGCCGATCTCGAAGAGGACGTCGAGATCGATGCAGACCTCGCTGCAGCAGATGGCAATGATGACCGCGCACCGGAGGGCGTTCACCCCGTCTTGGCTCGTCCAAGTTCGCCTACAGGTAGTGCAAGTGGTGGTGGTGGTGGTGGTGGTGTGAATGTTGTCGTTTCCCCTTTGACGGCCACCGCGATCCCCCTACCTTCTCTCCCTCTTCCTCTTTCTACACTTGCAACCGTGCCCCCATCATCTTTCATACGTGAATCGGAGCGCGATGCAGTGGCAGAGACGGAGGTCGAGGCTGACGGGAGGCGGCCTGGACCTAGAACTGGAACATATTTGCTTATCGATCTCGCAGAGTCTGATGTCGCAGACCCAGCGTCGGCGTCGGCTGCAGGATCAGACGATGAATATGACGACGAGGATATGGTGGATTTCACACAGCTGCAGCTGCCGCAGCAGGCGTTATTGCCTGGAATATGATGCGCCCCCCCCTACTTTATCAATGTGCTCGAGACTAAGGTACTCGGGCAACAACTGTGGAATACGTGCGCCCAGCTAACAACCACCAACCCTTTTTGGAGGCGAGTAGCATCGGAGTCAGATACGAACCATTATGATTACACCCCTTGCAAATGCCCCAGCCTCCTGCCAATCCACTTCCGAGAGGTGAGGGGCCCCATCCAATACCGTAAGGTGAATATATTTAAGAGGCGACACCAAAACACATGCTTTAATCATTTTTAAACTTAGTTTACATAAGTCTAATCGCTCAAGTCTCTCTATTGTATTGCTGCCTTTGGCACCCTCTGGGACTCTGCTGTCCCCGGACTCCCGAGTCCCTCAATCGCCCACACAATACCTCCATTTTTACGGTCCCTGACCTCCATTCCTCACACCTTTTTCAAGGATGATAGAGCAAGTTTGCACCCTCTGGGCTCTCTCCTCTCATCCTTGAGTATCAAAACCTTTTCTCTCTTTCATCTCATTCCCCACGAACAGGCTCTCTCTTCATACATGTAGTTTCATGCTTTCAACCTTTTTGTCAACTCTATCTTGTGCCTCCTATCAAATTATTAGTGATGTGCCTGGCCCGGCCTCAGGCCGTGAGCCCAGCCAAGCCAGGCTGAAATAGGCCAGGCCTAGCCAGGCCAAAGTCATGGCCTGTGACGGCTTTTGGCCTGGCCCGAGATCTCAAAAGCCAGAGCCAAGCCATCAGGCCATGGCTTTTGTAGGACTACATCAGAAGATCTACAATGTCTTATTTCGGCTTAGTGCTTATTTAATCTTGCTTACGCTTTTCTCAGCGAACTTATCAAAGCTTTTTACATGCTTCTCGCTTTCTTGGTTGAGCTTATGCTTTCATATAGAGCCAACTGTTAAAATGCAATTTCATGACTATGGTGATCTATATACTTGTTGACATAGTAAGAATGGAACGCATATAGAGTGTGCTGGAAGCCAAAATTACATGGCAAACGCTGTTTACCATAGACCACCATCAAATGTGCACCCCGCAGGATCATGTCCGTGTGTATTACTGACATCGCCCGTTGCCCTCTCACAATATGAGGTTTGACAATCCACATCCTGGTGAGCTCACAGGGCTGCAAATCAGAAGGGATGAGCCATTCAACAAGTGCACAGGGGTACAGAATGTCGGCAAAGTGAAAATCAAAAAAAAGGCGTACACGTCCAATGTGTAAGCCACGGAATCCGTCCTGTTCCTGGTCTTTGGCAATAAAGACTGTGTCGTATTGCGCTGCACCTTTATACCATGATGGTGTGGCTCGAATAACCTCCCGGTGCATACCACCAACTCCCGAGACATCACTGGGTGCATAGTAGATCGAGGTGGCCGAATGATACACACGTACTTGGCCTGAAAACACTGGACAGTCTTCTAGAGAAACGTCGGCACCCGGAATTATGGAATCTGGATGTAATACATCATAAAGGAAGCGGCCAATATGTTCTTGAAGGCGTGGTTGCTGGATGTAGAGCATGAGTACCTTCACATGGCCTGGATAACCTCGTGCTGTCATGGGTTTGAGTTATGAATTAACATATAGACACATTACACGTACCTTTGGTTCTTGCCAGCGAAACTTCACCCTCGTATCTGTTTCCATCCACCAGGCCCTCGTCCACGTCATCATCGTTACCTGTCTCGTTGACAGTGGGCAACACGAGGGCAAGAGGGGCCACGTCGACAATCACAGGTGTCCCAGTGCTTGGGCCGTCAAGCATTTTACGGTGAGCAAAGTCGACCTTAGCCGCCGCAAGCTTGTCAAGCCTTTGATTAATGAGTAACATTTGGCCCAGCGCTTTCCAGCAGCTTGATCGTCGCCAGGGCTTTTTGACAGCCTTTATGTGTTTTGACTCGGTGATTGAAGAACAAAGGCCATTGAGGGCCCCGAACTGTTGTATGCCGCGTCGGTAGTGGTCGAGGGAATGTTGTCGAGGGAGTACGAAGTTGTTACGGACACCAGTGTCAACAAAGATAACACGGTCTCGTCGGAAGTTGGCCAGAGCCATGTCAATTGCACATAACGTGTCCTCGTCTACAACTGACCGGCGTACATAATAACAGAAGTCCATGAATGAACTTATTGCACGGACCATTTGGTCAGGTACATAACCAACAATTGCCGGCAAAAAGACCTGTTGAGAGCAATGAGGTACGATAATTTTATAGAGGCTATAATATACCTTCATAAGTGCCTTGGAATCATCACCGGTCCATTGTTTGAAGTTTCGGCCCTGGTGGAACCGACGTAGACCAGGGAAGGCAGGGGCAGCCGCTATTCGACGGTCTATATCAGCCAGCATCTTGCGTGCATTGGCCGGTGTGTGTGTGTTCTATATAGTCAACCACCCAGGGTACGAGGTGGTCCTTGAATGATCCTTTGATGACTTGGTGGAGGATATCGGGTGACAAGAGCTCATGGATATCGGCCCGCGGGAAGTATACTGTGAATGGCTGTTTGATTGGAGTAAATAAAGATATCTTTTAGCGACATCGGCTAACATACTGTGACATCGCCAACCACGCCATACCCATTCCATAGTTCCTGAGCGGTGAACGCCTCTTGAAGTGCATCCGTATGCACATGTGATCGAAGCCCACATGGTTCCGCTGAATCCAGTTTATCTGCTGGTATAAGACACCTGAATATCTAATCAGCGAAGTGCATGGGTTTAAAATGACGACTGTAGACTTACTTTGGACACCAGCCCTGAACTATACAGGCCAGTAATGCCTGTTCGGGGTAATCCGCAATATATGGTCCCACACCGTAAATGACACGGCGGAAGTGTCCGTCACCACATCGGGTGACGCGTGGCTTGATCATATGTGGTTTGAGGGATTGAAGAATATGTGCCAGGGATGTGTGAAACAGTTGTCGGCGAAAGCGGTGGAAATCCGGGTCATCTTGAAACTCACGATCAGCTGGGCCAGGGAGGTTAGTTGCCGAACCTAAGGACAACAAAAAAACTCACTCTTTGCAATCGCAAGAAAGCCCACCAATGTCACAGCATTTCGATGTGCTCGACGGACATTATTATGTACAGGTCCAAGTGATGCATATAGTGGATAGTATTCATTCTGGCCAGTGGCGACTGACACAGTTGTTTTGTCGCTGCCTAACACGATAGGTGCAAACATAGCACCATGATTTTCTGGGTCTTCGGCAATGAGGTCCTGTCATTTCAAGGGTTGTTAGTTTCAGTTAGATTACCAATTGGGCAGCTTACCGCCTGCTCCCATGCCCAATTCCCAGAGAACAAATCGGTGTACTGTCGTTTGGCATTCTTGTAGACACGTTTGGGGGCATAGTCCATCTCTTTGGCGAAATCAGGGTTGCTGAGCTGGGATTCCATCACGTCCAAAAGATCGCGATGCCAAACATCATAGGTGGCCGTTTTCCAAGGTGGCGGATCCTCTGCCTCTATTTCACCGGCATATTCTACTTCAAACGACTTCCACGGTGCATCGCCAAGCTGTGTAGCGTCTATGGTAGAATATAGCTCCTTTTCATCCGCAAAAGGTGGATCCGACTCAGGATATAAAGCGGCTAGCAATTCCATATGTCGGTTGATTTTACCCGCAGACATCTCAATGTCATGGAACAGAAAATCTGCCAATTCGAACTCGGCCTGGCCCGCATATGGCGAATAATCATTCATAGCTTTGATAGTAGATGGGAAAGGGGGAGTATTGGGTGGAAGGTCATCACCTTCAGGATCGCAAGGGGTGCCTATCACATTTGGCATCAATATGGCAAGTGCAAGCATACCTGGAGTTGACTCACCGTCGATGATGGGGTGGTTAACGATAAATTGTCCGTCAGCCATCCACACATGAGGGTTAGGTGAGCCACGATCAAGATCATGATCATCATAATTCGGTGTGTCATCCCGTTGAGACGGTGTGTCATCCCGTTGAGATGGGGTGTCGCGAGGTGGTGTTTGTACGGGAGGGTGATTCGGCGGTGGTTTTATGTGAGTATTTAAGTGCTGCGTATGGCCGGATCGGCTTCGGAAGTATCTGTTGCATCCTGGGTGGGGGCATGGAAACTGGAGAGGTTTGAAGAACTTCTTTATTCTCTGCATTGATGGATTGAGCTGGCGTATGTTGGCTGTGAGGTTGGCGGCCTGAGTGAGAACACGTGTGGTCCTGTATCATTGTAAACTCAGCCACGATAAAAAGGTACAAGATATATCAAAACGAACCATTTCCCACATTAACCGCTTTGCTCAATGCCCAACAAAAAAAAACTGGTGATCACGTCCGACATCACTTCTGATGTCTCCTTGGCTGGTCGGATGACCACTCGTACTGGGAATAGGGATCGCGTCGTCGGTCTCCCTGACATGCCAGCAAAAAGGGCCACAAAAGAAGAGGTAGCTGCTAAAAAAACCGCGGCTGAGCACGAGAAGGCCCACAAATTTGCAACTAACCTCGAGGCCGTGAAAAAGGTAGCCGCAATTGAGGATGCTCTGAACCAAGCAGAGACTGCAAAAGACGCCAACGCGAACCAACCCATATCGACCAAGTTGAAGCGGGTGCATCGCAGGGTCTCGTCTACCATCACTGCAGATCCAGTGTTACAAGGTAACACCTTGTAAACACAAAGTTATTGTACTCACTTAATATGAAGGTACAACCTCGGCACCTGGTGACGTGTCCGATGTGGATGGCCCACGAGAAAATAGTGAAACTGATATCTATGAGGATGATGAAAATGATATTAGTAATGAAGCAGGATCAACATACGAAGATGACGAGGAGTTCAGCCACGAAGAGAGTGACAAGGACATCTCCAAGCCAGCCTCCAAGGCCAGCAAGGAGGTGGAGATCAAGGTGCGAAAAAGCAAACTGCGTGCTGATAAGGGAGAAGAAGCGAGGTTACATGTCACGGCTCACCGCATGTACCCGGATCCGGGAAGCAAGCGCAAGGCAGATATTCACACTTCCCCCAAGAAACAGTTTGTGATGCCCCTTATGTGTCATGCTCTCATTACTACGTAATCTCTTGTGTTTCCTTAGATCAATGGCCAAACGTCCGAAACCCACAGCAGCCCTCGTCGGCATGATCAAAAACTGGGAGTCGAAGGTTCCTGCTGGCTCTCCCCAGACTACTATTTATACTAGCTTCACAAGCACGAAGACCACTCAGTCGGATATGTTTCAATCTGGTGGTATCAGCGACAATGAGGCCGAATTAGTATATGTCCAAGGTCCCATCAAAGTAAAATCCGAACCCGGTATCACACCTCGTGTACGTTCATCCGATAAACTATTGATGTGTCACTGATACGAGCAGCAGGCCCAACCTATTGCCAAAGTCTGTGTTGCCACAGGTACCACTGTTGACTTGGATCAAGGGTCGATGCGTAAACAGAAGGAGAAATCGCGGAAGGGGAAGGCGACACTCAGGGATCTGCCTGATCAAGCGACAATCAAGTTCAGTGCGCTGTACATACCCAACGTCAAACTCTATGTGGGCACATTACCTGCTTGGGCCAAACCTGATGTAGGCGTGCTCAAAGAAATATGGGACAACATCTATGCGAAGATTGAGTGCAGTTGGGATAAGGATGAGACGACTCGTCTCCTTGTACGTCAAACTACATATTATTTCTCACACATACTTCTCTTGACCACTTTTAGATCGGTTATCGCCTCGAGTCGTGGCACAACACGTTTGCACAGCATGCCATGCTCGCCGTCGAAGCGCTACTCACTGGAGAACAGTTCCCTACGAAAGAAGATCGTGCAAAGAAAGCCATTGAATGTCTCGGAACGAATCCGGCAAATCGTCCATTCTACTGGAAGCAATGACCAGATGGGAAAAAGCTGGTGCGTTGCTGGGATACGCGAATACATTGCAGTAACTGACATCAGCAAACTGTCAGCTTTTTCAGTCTGACGTGATTACTTTCACCTTGTCTCCGCACTTCAAGCACACGAAGAATGCGACGGACCTTCTGTTCCAGGAGCAACACCCCATTGGTGCTTTGATTCTGTCTATCCAAGCCGTAGAAATTCAGCTTATCTTCTATGGATTTTCACTGATTTCTGTTCATAGGTGGAGCGAGCTTTTTCCTGTTGGGTCACTGGTGAAGAAGTGATTCCTGCGCAAAAACTTGGGCATTTCTCTCAGGAAAACTATGGCGATCGAGAAGTTCTTGGTGCAAATGGTGTTATGAAGATTGAGAAACGGGCTTCAGGTCTGCTCCCCTCAGTGAAAAAGTTGTCGGCCAAACAATGGTTTGAAATCACCACTGCGGCAAAAAGGCATGCCTTCGATAACAGGAGTGAACCTTCTCTCCCGGCCACGTCTGTGGATGTCAGCGATGACGAAGGATTTTTGCTGGAGCAATCGGATTCCGAGGACGAGGCTTGAGTGCTCGCAGGTGAGTTTTTTGCCTCACAACACATGGACCGTCGGTCAACGGTGACAACTTTGTGGCAGAATTGGCTACCTATATACCAGTTCGGAACAAACGCGGCCACGCATATATCCATGTTCCACTCACTACGTCTTACCCTTGGTAGTCAATATGGACTTAGATTCTTTGTTTACCCCAATATTACTGCTGCTTCCGTCTCCATGTCCCTATTCTTCAAATAAGCTAGTACTGAGAGCTAAAAGCAATGTGCTTATTAGAAAGCTAACAGCTCTTTTACCAGCTTTTTCGCTCCTAGAAAAGCTGGGCGAGCTTATATTAGCAGACCGACCCCGCTAATATAAGCTCGCCGAGCTTTTTGCTTTTCGTGCTTTTCGTGCTTATATAAGCTGAATAAGCACGCCAAAGCCGATGTGTAAATCTTCTGATGTAGGAAACCTCATTCAGACAATTTTCAGCGTTCCACCGAGTCATGGGCTTCGATGATGTTTCACCTCAACACCTACGCTAAATGTTCAACGTTCAACCATGACACACGTCGTGCTGCTTTATTTCCTTCCTCGGTTCTCTGATGTCTCCCAGTGCCCGCTCGACGTTCAATCGTTCAACCATGACACTCATTCTGAATTCAACATCCTCAAGTTTCTAATAAGTCCTTTTTTGCCCACCTTCGGACAACTGTCTGCCTATATATGTGAGTGTTCCAGTCCCTGTGTTATCGATTTGCATAGTATTCAACTCACAGCAAATATGTCCACACTTGTAGGCATCCAGCGTCTTGTTAAAGAAATCGCAACGCTTTCGAATGGTCTCCTACCGTCAGTTCCCAATGGAACAAAGTGTAGAACAGAAGCGGAGTCTCAATCATAGAATGGAGAAGACTAACTGTATTCTCAGTACCTGTAGAACAGAAGCGGAGTCTACACTATATGAGTCTATGTACTGAAGAGAAATAAAGGAAACTGTCTCACCTCAGTCATAGAACAGAGAAGACTGAGGTGTAAAGACGAATGGATGGAAGTATATGTACTGATGGGATAAGCATGTGAAAACGGAAGTAAAACTATGTGTAAACGGGGATGACGATGAATAACGTGGTGACGTGGTGACAGGTGACTCGGAGATCTACAACACAAAGGACGATAATGCAGCATTATCAACGACTCAACATGAAAACACAAACTCCACTAATCAACAGACTCAAAGATCTGACACACAGTTATCCGATTCCGTTGAGCTCTGGCCTCTTGATGCAAACACAATTGAGGAGTGTCTCAAAATCACTGAATCCTTCAGAATGAGAGAGAGACAGTGCCACGCAATGAGGTGGAGGTCTTGACCTGCCACGTACACTTGAGCAAGCCACCTCACCTGCTTCCAATCCACCCGAATTGGTCCATTCTGACTGTCAAGAAAGAGGAACAAGGATAGCGAGCTAAGGCTCCACCCATATGGGGAATGCCAGCCAAATATGGCAAACCCTGAACGCCCAAATAATGTTTGGGGTCCAGAATTGTGAATACCTCAGTCGTTTACTCTGACAACGACTGAGGTATGTCCACACCACCACACAATTACACTTACACGTACTAATCTCTGTACTAGATTTATACTACAGGTACATAGCAACTTAGTCGTTTACTCTGACAATGACTGAGATTTATACTACAGTCGCGAAAGGTTATGAGCCCTGGTCGTTTCTAACGGTCAGGAACCCTCAAACACAAACGATGGCATCGCGCTACAAACGCGACTCGCACCCACTCTCGCACGGCGGTTAAACCCCAAAAACCAACTGCATCACACGAGATGTCAGATGCCACATCATCAACACCAAACTGCCCGGTACTAGAGGGCCTGTCAAATTTCACAATATGGAATATACGAATCAAGGGGGCACTCAGCAAAAAACAGGTCCTAGGAGTCATTACAGGCACAGACACCAAACCAGTGCCCACCACGCCAAGTGCATCAACATCCGCATCCACACTATCAACGTCCATGTCCAAACTAAGCTACAACGACACCTGGGAAGCGCGCGATGAAAAGCCACGGGAATCATACAGTGCTACATAAGCGACAACATCCTACTAAGCATCGGAGACAAACCCTCAGCTAAAGAACCATATGACACGATCACGAAACGATACAATGAAACCAACATCATCACCATGGCTTTTCACGCACTCGTCAACCTCATCTCCATCAAATTTGGAGGCCCACCCTCATCAAAGTCCATGGCCGAACACATTGCAACATTCCTCGCAAGCAGCAATTGACTCATGACGCTGGGCTACACATTCCCAGAAGACCTACTACCCCTACTCCTACTTAAATCCATCCCAGACAACAACGAGTGGAAAACACTCAAAACTGCCATCATGGGATCGGTACCAGATGGCCAAAAACTCAAGCTACCCACTGTTGAAGCAAAACTCGCAGCACACGCAGCAGATCTACAAATGACTGGCAACGCCATGAATCAAACAGAGACACTGGCGCCAAACGACGAGTCTGCCCTCAAGGCATCAAAGATGGAGAAAAAGAAACTCTTCTGCAAAGTACACACATCAAAAGACTGCCAAAACCTAAAAGGGTTGGAAAACAAGAGAGGGGGAAGGGCAAGTGCAAAAAGGAGTGCAGAAAAACACACAGAGTCGAGGAGAACGATACCGGTAGTGACTCAGACAATGGATCAGATGACGGGGACGAAGCCCATGTAGCAGACACAGGAAATGTAATCATTAATCAATGGGGTTGGTCCCGCATTTATGCCTACCTCACGACTGAACCAAACCAAAGAAATGGAAGCATCATCATTGACTGCGGAGCCAGCACCAACATGGTACCGCACCCGGAATGGTTTGACGTGCGTACATTCAAAAGACTGGATCCACCACACCCAGTCCGCTTCGGCGACAACATGATGGCCAAAGCCATTGGCATTGGCTAGTGTTGGGGAAGGTCGGTCTCAGACCGACCCAAACCTGGTTTAGACCGAACCGAAACCGCCAGTTTCGGTTTCGGTTTGGGAAATTTCAGCTGAGACTGAACGGTTCGGTCTCCAGTTTGGAGATTTGGCTGCGGGCCGAAACTGTTTCAAACTGAGTTTGAACCGCAAACCGATATTCGCAAGTCGGCCACTTGGCTGACTTCCAAAGTCACCAAGACACTTCTGCAACCACCAAGAATGCCCACAACGTATGCCAAACGAGGACAACGGAGCACCCGAGGTGGACCAAACGTGGCAGGGTACTCCCTGCCGCCCACCTATGCTTTCTTTATTTTTTTATTTTTTTTATTCGACACTAACAGTAGCAAGTTACAGTCAACGGCCACCACGGCCATCACCACCACTACCACCACGGCCACCACCACCACCACTATGATGACGACGACGATTGCCACCATGATGGCCGCAACCACCAGGACCGCTACAACCACCAGGACCGCCACGTCGGACGCCAACAACAACGTGTCCAAGACATGCGCGCACGCAAACGAACGTGAACAGGGTGGAGTGGGAGTCAGAGAGGTGGAACGAGCAGCGGGGGGTGGTGCATCCACCCCTGCTCCTTCGTGGTATGTTATTTTTATTCTTTCTTTTATTGATTTTATTTGTATATAACAGAACGCGGCACAACACCACCACCACCATGCAACACCAATGCGGCCAACGCGGGGTCAACCCGCCCACCGCGCGTGTACAACACGCATGACACATCGGGACACCCACGCGGAGAGGCCCGTATGCCACCACCACGCGCTCGCCGAAAACAACCAATGCAGGACCAATGCAGGGCCAACACGCCCGTCGTCATGTGCACAACGTGTCTGACGTGTCGGGGCATCACCACCACCACCACCACCACACCCAATCGACAACAGCCGAGGTGGAACACACGCGTTCGATGCGTGTGTTTCGCTAGGACAGGGCCGTGCAGCCCACCAACCCCAATCCCACCTCGTAATGAGGCTAGCCACGTCGATTGACGTGTGCAGCGCTCTTGCAAGGTCAGATGGGAGGGAGGGCCCCCAGCCCACGTGGTTCACGGTTCAGACCGCGTCTGGATTGAAACCAAACCGACATAAACCATTTATGTCGGTTTCGGTTTGGGATTTTTTGGTAGGAACCGAACCGTTCGGTTTCGGTTTGGGGCAAAAAGGCCGAAAACCGGACCGAACCGAACTTCCCCATCACTAGCATGGGGGATGTGTGGCTATCAAGCAGAGTGGGAGACAAAAGATACAAGATATGACTCTGCAACACCCTGCTCATACCCACCTTCTGGATAACATTGGTATCCGTGAGCCAACTCAGGAAAGCTGGGCACATATCAATATTCGACAAATGAGGGGGATGCGTAATACACAAACGCAACACCATCATGATGGCGCTATGATGGAAAGGACTATACCATCTACAAGTGCAATCCCTAGGAAGTCTGTCAGGTGCCCTCTTTGCCATGGACATAAACACCCTACACTGTCGCATGGGACACATCGGCACACACCAGCTAAAAGAAATGGTAGCAAAAGGACAAATCAAGGACGTCGACACCCTCACCGGCATACCCGAATTCTGTGAGCCCTGCGTCATGGGCAAAATGAAAAAGCTGCCCTTCAAGCAAAGCGAAACCATTGCGAGAGGCCCACTCGACATAGTCCACTCCAACGTTGGAGGACCGGTGACACCCACATCGCGCGACGGCTACTGATATTGGGTAACGTTCATCGACCTGTGGTCCAGACCACTTCAGTCCACCACTATGGTACATCTAGTTAGATGTAACATAACTGTATGTTGTGTTCCATCTAAGTGTTCTACCAGGCCTGGTCTTCCCAGGGACATTTCACCCATGGGATATATTTTCAGACCAAGGCTAAAATGAGACACTTTCAAAAGAGGCCCAGCAGATGATTAAATATCCCAAGGGATAATTTTAAAAGAGAACCATGGTCTAAATATAAGTACCATGGGATTCTAGAGCTTATATTTGGCTAAAGTAAGGGACAATATATATTTCAAGAAGCTACAAAATCTTAGTCCAAGGGATATGTTACCAATGCAGAAGAAGACTGGGACACTTACTGGCACACAAATGTGTCCCATGGGACATTTAGTCTACTATGAATATTTCTCATGGGATACTTTGATTTTGAGAAAATATACTATAGGACATTTATTTGACCATGAAAATGTCCCATGGGATGTAAATGTGTTCCATGGGATGCTTCTATTATATTGAACTTATACCATGGGACATTTATTCTACCATGGATATAGCCCATGGGACATTTCCATTTGTTCATATTATACCATGGGATATTTATTCTACTGTAGATACATCCCATGGGATACTTACAATTATACCATGGGACATTTATTCTACCATTGATTTATCCCATGGGATATTTCCATTTCTTCAAATTATACCATGGGACATTTATTCTACCATAGGTATATCCCATGGGACATTTCCATTTGTTCATATTATACCATGGGACATTTATTCTACTGTAGATACATCCCATGGGATACTTACAATTATACCACGGGACATTTATTCTACCGTTGATTTATCCCATGGGATATGTCCATTTCTTCAAATTATACCATGGAACATTTATTCTACCATAGATATATCCCATGGGACATTTCCATTTGTTCATATTATACCATGGGACATTTATTCTACTGTAGATACATCCCATGGGATACTTACAATTATACCATGGGACATTTATTCTACTGTAGATACGTCCCATGGGATACTTACAATTATACCATGGGACATTTATTCTATCGTCAATATATCCCATGGGACATTTCCATTTGCTCAAATTATACCATGGGACATTTATTCTACTGTAGATACATCCCATGGGATACTTTACAATTATACCACGGGACATTTATTCTACTGTAGATACGTCCCATGGGATACTTACAATTATACCATGGGACATTTATTCTACTGTTGATTTATCCCATGGGATATTTCCATTTCTTCAAATTATACCATGGGACATTTATTCTACCATAGATATATCCCATGGGATATTTCCATTTCTTCAAATTATACCACGGGACATTTATTCTATTGTAGATATGTCCCATGGGATATTTAAATTTATACCACGGGACATTTATTCTCCCATAAATATGTCCCATGGGAGATTAACAATGCTCTAACATCAACCATCATTTACCACAACAGCAGAGATGTCGAAGCTATCATACACATGTCAAAGTAAGGTGTCCACTTCTGAGTACATGCGGTGCATATCAGTAAATGCAACAGACTCGGCTTCTTCAACCAGTTCATCCTCTTGCTCCGAACATTCCACATCAATCTCATCATCATCACTTCCATTGTCATCCAGCTGTGCACCACTCTCCAACTGTACCTCTGCACCTCCAGGCCCCCAAAACTGATCAACGCAAGGAATTCCGTGCACCTTTGATTGCCACTGTTCACATAATTGATGTAACTTATTTTTTCGTAGCAGTAATTGATAGATAACATCGGGATCACCTACTCATAAGGATTTAGTCAAGTGAAAATGTCCAACTCCAGTACTCACTGTGATTGGTACTAGTCTGCTGCAATATCACCCACTCTTCATTCATCCAGTGCTGCATGGCAGCTCTCTCTTTCCAAATTCGAGCTTCTTCCTCCAAGCAGCGGTCATGGTTGAGGAGAGCCCTGATCCCATCACAGATATTCTCACTCGTGAGCCAGGTGGGCACTGGCTCTTCTGCCTCATCTAGTCCAGAGTCTTGCCAGATGTCGTCATCAACATCCAATGCAAATAGGCCATGACTATCAATCGGTTGGGGGAGGAGAACATTCCGGAGGGTCCTCCTCTGTCTCGCCAGGTCACTCATTTGCTTGCAGTACTCGTTGTACTTATTTGCAAGCTTGAGAATGCCTGGCTTGCGGTGCTTGATAGATGACATAGTATGGGTCATGAGTTTCCGTTCTGTTGAAACATTAGATTACACTGCAATAGTGGATAGTGTGTTCATACCATTGACTGCATGCCTGTACAAACGCTGTAAAGGCGAGGTCGGGGTGGCTGCGGAATAATGATCCTAAGCCTGAGGGGTCAGCGTAGAAGTGACTAGGAATAGTCTAACAAGCTTCAGTAAGATAATAGGATATAAAAAGTAAGAAGCCGCCGAGTAAACTACTGAGATCTATGGAGACCGATCGAAGCCGACGAGGCCGACGATGTCGGGTACGGCGGGTCGGGTGTCGGGTGACGAGTAACGTAGAGATAAAGGCGGTAGAACGACGGGGAGGGCGTCGAGGAATCCGACGAGCAATGTGTGCGATGGAATTTACTGAGAGACTTAATTCTCAGAGAGAGGAAATGGGGGAACTGGTTTCTTTTTTTGAGACGGCGCTTGGGCACCGTTTTTATACTACAAATTTGTGTACCTAGATTCGGACGAGAGTCCTCGGCCGATGAGAGGAGACAAAGGAGAATAAAAATGGGGAAGTAGGAAGAGCGTTGCGAGGCGACGATGACAGGGAAAATGGGTGGAAGATATAAAAAACCGTAAAAGATGCAATATACTTTACTATATCCCCATAAGGGAGACGCTAGGCGTGAATAAGGCAAGTCCGATGTCGGGATCCCAGTCCGATGAGATCTATCTTCGATATTTGAAGTTCCGTGAGTTTAGGAGATAGACCGTCCAGGTACGTGAGCGGCCGTGCTAGTCGGTATGCATCGGGTTGCGTCGGGTTGCGTCGGGTTCGAACGTAGATTGCTAGAGACGTCGGGTTCGAGCGGATTCGCTAGATATCGATGTTACGGCCTCAGAGGGTCGAGGACCCTCTACATCTCCTTGGGTCTTCTAATAGAGACCATCCGTGGTCGAGAATATGGGGTCTCCGAATGCGGGTCGCGAATGTGGCCAATCACGTGAGCGGCCAAACAACGGCAAAGTAAAAAAAAGAAAAATTTTCTCGTTGTTGATCCGACCTTTCCTCTACACCATCACACGTTCACAATGTCCCAAGTCTACGACAACTTCCTCGCTTTCGTCGAAAGCATCGAACCCGATGTCCGGGCGGACTACGAAGAGGCCGTCAACGCGGTCACTGTGTTTCATAGCGACGACCTCGTAACGATGGTGGACGGCAACGAGGGGATGGCCCAACAATGGTTAAGCGGCCGCAAGAAGGCGCTGGTGAGTTTCCTTATTGACTACGCGTGTCCTAAGATAGCTCATGCCGTCCCGCCAGCGTGCTTACAATGGAATCGTCGCGGAACTCCGAGCTGGTGGTACGAGGCCAGTAACGCCACCGTTATGGGCCGACCGCCAATCGTACGCCAACGATGTCGAAGAGTGGCTGAAAGAAGCGGCGGACCGGGAGAGGCAGGAACAGGAAGAAGCCAGACGGCGGGCGGATGAAGAAGCGGCTACGTGGGAAGAGGAGGCCAAACGGATGGCAGAGGCAAGTGCACGAGCGGAGGCGGAGAAAAGGCGAAAGGCGGCAGAGGAAAGGCGAGAGCGGCTTAGAATAGAACAACACGAGCAGCACTGGAATCAAGAAGCGGACCGGGTTGAAAGGGATGGAGCCGCGTATCGGCGGCGGCTCAGCGAAGAACGGCGAGCTGAAGCAAACGCGGGTGAACCAAGGACTGAGTCGATTCCGGAAGGGGAAGCCGCAGTTGAGCCAGAGGAAGGCCCCGTCGACCCGGCACCAGAGACACCGGCCGATGTAGACGACGTAGATACGCCGGGCGTAGAGACCGGAGACTTGGCTGGTACGACGGTGAGTTCTTGTGTCGGTTCATATGTTCTTTAGTTACTGATCCTGGTAACAGTTCACCGGGCCGTTTCCCCTACAACCCTGCACCAACTGCGTCAAGGCGCAAGAGGCGTGTCGAGGCGTCACGGGCTACGTGTGCGAACGATGCCGGAGGCTGAAGAAGAGATGTACTAACGCTACACACCGGACGGGCGGGGGTCGGCGCAAGGTGGATACCGGAAAGGGCAAAGAGGTCGCGGCCGGTACGAGGAAGCCGTTGTCGTTCACGACAAAGCCCATCCGCAGTAGGCCTGCCCGGGCCTCAACGAGCAAACCGCGGGTCGAGGAGGTGGAGTCGGTCGAGGACGATGACGAAGACGAGGAGGAGTCGGAGGAAGAGCGGCCGACGAAAAGGCTTAGGACGGCCTCGACAGCGAACCCGTTCGTTTTGACGATGGAGAATTACGAGCAAGTGTCGGCGCGGCTAGCGGTCCTTACGGAGGAGCTGGGAGCCCTGGGCACCAACGTCAACCGTCACCTCGTCCACTTCGGTCAAGAGTTCCAGCGGCTTCGCGTCGATCTCGAACGGTCGACCTCAAGGTTGGCGATGTTGAAGCGGGATTACGAGACCGGCCGCCTGTAAAATATATATATAAAAATAACGAGCCCGTTGTATATAAAAAAATATATCGTGTATATAAAAGACGTGTCAGCTTGTTCACCCAGCTAAGGAAAGCCGATCGGCTCCCGAAGACATAGGACTATTCGCATCATTCGTCATATCGTTGGAAAACTAAGAGGAACTAAATAAAATGGGGGTATAACGTGGACAGAATATAAATGAAATGCTTAATCGTCGTCGGGTGAGGAGTCTATGGAGGGTGGGTACGTCGGATCATCAAGATCGTTTGAATCGGTATCGTCGGCATCGGGGTATTGTAAGAAGTCGTCCAACGGTATCGATATTTTTGAGCGGGCGTGGTAGGGTACGACTCGGAAAGCGGCAAATCGAGATTTAGAAACCGCACCGTCGAGTTCGGCGAGTATGTAGGATCCGCCTTCTGTTTTCCTGACGACAACCATGGGTCCAAAGTACCGCGGTTTTGCTTTACGATCGAGAGACATTTCGATACGTGAATTTCGGACGAGAACGAGGTTACCGGGTTCGAAGTCGTAAACTTTGATCGTGTTGGCGTATTTCTGCTCAAATTGCCGGGCGGACGCGAGCCGAGATTTGGTAAGCTTTTCTTTGACCCGATCGAGGTCGGCTTCTCGTTTACGAAGTTGTCGGGCGCGGATGACTATAAGGTCGGTCGTAGACATCGTATCTTGCGTCGGAACCATGTACGTAGCTTCGGCAAAATCGAATGGAAAAAGCGGTTCTACTCCGTGTGCGATGTAGTAGGACGAGTATCCGAGGCTTTTGTGTGTCGTGACCCGTTCGGCCCAAAATACGGAGTGGGTTATGGTGTGCCATTTCTTTTCATCTCCGTCACAACTTTTCATAATGGCCTCCCGGACATCTAGGTGGCGACGCTCAACGGGTCCGTTCGCTTGTGAGTTATAGGGCGAAATGCGGATGTGGCGGATACCGTAGCGGGAGGCAAGATAGTCGAGCGCTTCTACGAACGGCTTGCCGTTGTCGGTGACGATTTCTTCGAGAGCGCCCCAACGGCATAAGATGTCTTCGAACAAGAACGTGCCGATGGTGGAGCCGGTCTCGCGGCGTAACATGCGGAACTCAGGGTAGGCGGACAGGGAGCAACGGGCTTGGACGATGTATCGATAACCGCCGGATCGTGGCATAAACATTGTGTCGACATACGCTTTACGAAATAGCGAGGCCGGTGTAGCGACGGTGGGCGGAATGTGATGATAACGCATTTGCCGTACTTGGCACTGATGGCAAGACTGGACGTACCACTTGACGTCGTGGTCGAGGTGCGGCCACCAGAAACGGTCGAGTAGCCGAGCGCGGACGGAGAATATACCTTTGTGGCCGAGAGAGTCGTGAGTGTCTTTGAGTAACTGAAGCCGGCGGTCGGGCGGTATGACGAGTTTGTGTTTTCCGTGACGGTCTTTGCGCCAAAGCTTGTTATCGGTGACGAAGAATTCAAGGGCGTATCGTAAGAACAGACGGTATTCTTCGTCCGTGAAGTTCGCGGGTCGGGTTAGATCTCGTAACCAAGTCTCGACGAGGGCAAGACGAACGTCGGCCGCGCGGGCTTTATCGGATCGCGGTATGTCAGAAACGGCTTCCTGATTTGTGTAGACGAGGACGGCCGGTAATTTTTGGAGTCGGTCGGCTGTGGCACGGCAGCGGCCGCATACGGCAATCGGCTTAGACGGTATGGGGATGGGTTGGTAGTTGACGACTTCCATAAAGAAACCGTAGGAGTGGTCGAGCCAATCGTCGGAGTCGTTGATCTCCTCGGGGTCTTCTGCAGCGCGGGGACGTCGGGAGAGTCCGTCGGGTGCACCGTGTGCGGAAGCGGGTACGTGAACGAGTCTAAAGTCAAATAAGAGCACGCCGGCTATCCATCGGTTGATCGTTGCATTGGGCTGAATGTCGGGGTTGTTGAGCATCCCTTTTATGTACTTCGCGTCGACTTCAACGGTGAGGTTGCGGACGCCGATAATGAAAATCCGATAGGCGCAGAGGGCCCTGAAGAGACCGTAAAGCTCGAGCTTGGACTGAGAGTATCGGGCTTCGCGTTCGTTCCACGATATTGAACCAAAGCGATTCGGATAGCGCTTTCCGTCGGCGCGGATTTGCATAAGAACGAAGCCGACTCCAAGAACGGATGAATCGACGGCGAGAATCACTTCCCATTCACGCGTGTAGTCGATAGCGCGCAGCGCTGGCGACGTAATGACGGCGTTTTTGAGGTAGTCGACGGCGGTCTCTTCTTCTTCACCAAATTCGAAGGGTATACCTTTGCGGGTAAGGCGGACAGGGGTCGGGAGTGAAGCGAGAAGTCCTTGATAAAAATACGCAAGACGCCGCAGATGCCAAGAAAGGCGCGAACTTCGGTGAGGTTGGTCGGCAGTGGCCAATCGCGAATCTTCTGTACTTTGGAGTCGTCGGCTACTCTTCCTTCGTATGTGCATCGGTGGCCAACAACGATGACTGAGGGTCGACACAACTCGAGTTTTTTGCCGTTGAAGGTACCGCCGACATAGCGGAAACGCTGGATGACGCGGTTGACACCTTGGAAGTGTTCCCAAATGAAACGTCGGATTGCCGGGTTCTCGGGTATAGTCTCGTAGGTACCGTCGGGTTGCTCGTAGCGGGTTGGAGGCCCTTTGACGGGAATATCGTCCATATACGGAACGGCAAGATGAGGGATTTCGTCACGGAGGATGTACGTAGAGTCACCGTGTAAGATCTGCGGGGAATTTGTGTATCCCATAGCAATCCGCGTAAGTCGAAGCGTTCCGAGTGGAGACTGAAAGGTCATATAGTCACGAGACGAGGGGTGGACGAGGCGTTGGTCGAAAGAGACGAAGAGGTCGAAGGAAGCGTAGCAAGAGTGGCCGCCAAAGGCCTCGGCCAAGTGCTCGGTCATGGGCGGTACGGCGGGATCGCGGATAGTGACGGTGTTAAGCGGCTGTAGATCGTGGACGATTCGAAGAGACTTCCCGTCCTTTTTCAAAACGCAAAACCAGCGGGAGCGATATGACGAATTCGAGGGTTCATAGGTACCGGCGTTAATTTTGTCTTTGATGATGCCGATGACTTCGTTAAGGATGCCGGGTGGGATTGGGATATTGCGATGGACCCACGGGTCGTGCGGTACGGTGGGAATGTGGATCGGCGGGAAGTAGTCCGTATTGAACTGGCCTTTCTCGGATTCGTTCCAGGCGAAGGCGGCTTCTTGCGTTTTGATGATATGGTGGCCGAGTTTTTCTTCCTCAGGCCAAAGGAATCCATCCGGGTTCATCGGCATCGCGTCGTGTCGTTCCTGGGTATAGCGGGTGCCGGGTGTAAAGTCGGGCGGGTGAGTCGGGAGCGTGGGTAAATCGGCTAGCGGGTCGCCGGTGATCTCGCGTATGATGCGGTATTCGTCGGGGAGAGTGGTAGAAATTGGGCGGATACGATCGGCTACCTTCTTATACTTTTTCTTGGTAACGACTCCTTTTAGGTCCCTGGTAGGGGGGGTGGTATACGAGATATAAGTAGCGTGTTCAGTAGAGGCTTTGTTACAAATATTCGAAGAGGAAATATGTGACGCAGGAGCGGAGACGGAACAAGACGAAGGAAGGGTATCGGTAGTACGTAGCTGATTTTGTACATCGGTCAACAATGAAATGTACTGGGCGGCAGTCTGGGGCTGAGACGAAGAGAAATCTAAATCGATAGAAAAACATAAGTCCTCTTCTAGGGGAAACGGCAAAAGGGAAGCATAGTTCGTGGTATAGGTGTGGTCGCTTTCGAGTGGCGGCTTCTCATCTCCCGGTGCGTCCTTTCCGAGAGGTATCTCCGGGTCCTCGACTTCTAAAAATCCGGCTTTCCGGTGTCGGACCGCTCTCGTCGGTTCTTTTGGTTGTGCTCGATGGTGGGCAAGGTGACGACGGCGCCGGTGTTTGGATCCGTGATCGTGACCTGTTGTTCTCCGTTTTTATAATCCTTCGTAAGAGCCTCGGAAAGCGTGAAGAACGGGCGGCCGATGAGGATCTCGTAGGGGGCGTCGTCGACGACTTGGACTTGGAGGAAAAGATCGACGTCGCCGAAGGTGAATTTTAGGTTGGCGATCCGGCCGAGGGTGTCGTTGTCGCTTTTATTTGCCGACTGCATCCGCATCTTCATATTTTGGAGACCGTAACCGAGTTTCTCCCAAATATCGCGCCGCATGCCGATGATCATGGAACCGTTGTCGAGGACGCACTCGAATACGAATTTGCCGTTGATGAGCGGGTAGACCGCACGGAGAGGGACTGAGTCGCGGCCGACGACGAGCGGGACGTTTTCCTGACAGTGTTGACAGGCGCGAGTGGGGATTTCGGGTGCGTGAAAGTGGAAGACCTCGACGTTGTTACTCTCGGCGGTGACCTTTTTCGACGTAGTGAGGTCCTTCATGTGACGGCGGGCGTCGGACGACATGGCTAAAAGTTCTCGCTGCGAAATGCAGACTTGAGAATCGAGCGCGCGGTCGATGACGGACTTGGCGATACCGGGATCTTCGATGGGGGCTTGGTAGCGGTATTGGGGGTGCGATGCGGGAAGGTTCTGGGGAGTGCGCGGTACAAGGGCGGTCGGCTCGGTCGGCCGCGTGTTCGAAGGGGGGACTATGGTGATCGGCTGCTCGTTGATAGGTCTGGTCGTTTTCTCGGCGGGTTTCGCGGCGGGGACAGACGTGGAAGTGGTGGGCAGATTGGGAAACGTTTCTCTAGACTTGCCTTTCGCCTTTGATGGGATCTCTACACCGTCGAATCTAACCCGTTTACGAAGCCGCTGCACTTCGGCTTCCAGAACCTTAATTTGTTCGTTGTCGTCGTCGATGTCGGACGTCGTGGACTGAAAGATGTCGGCGTACTCGGTGGTGACCTCTGGTTCGTAGGTGGGTACTTCGACGGCGGAGACGAAGTTAGCTTTGACGTGAGGCGGCGGGTCGCGTTGGAACGGTTCTGTGGGGTTGCGGGCAGGGGGAGCGCGGTTGCCGGGGTTCTGTGCGTGCCACGCGTCGAAGCGTTCCCTCATATTTTTGCCGACGATAGCCTTTGGAAGATACATTCCGTTAGGCAACACGATGCGGCCGTGCTCGTTCTTGCGGCATATCCCGTCTCGAGTGTACTGCTCGCAAATAGGACAATCGCGTATACGATGGAACGGGTCGTCGCAAAAGAGGCAGTTGAAATTGGTGAAACCCTGTCCCGCGGTGGTCGGCTCAGCCCTATTTGCACACGGCTTTGGGGGGTTGTTGCGTTCGGTGAGGGCTTGCATGAGGACGGCGAGTTGTTGCGAAACGAGACGAAATAGGTCGGATACGTTAGGTTCGACCGGTTCCGCTTTAGGAATGACCGGGTCATAGCGAGCGGGTGGCGGGTAGCGGGTGGCGGGTTCCATTGGAGTCGAGTACCGGATGGCGGCAGGCGACGTTGACGAGAGACGAGAGACGGTGGACGGTTCGGCCGCGGTTCCGGCCAGCAAGAAGTGGGCGCAATTGTGGAAGTCTTGGAAGTCGTAAGGGTCGCTATGGAAATGGTTCGGCTTTTGGTACTGCAGACGGGTTTTGATGTCCTTTTTAAGCTCGACATGGAAGCCGTTCTCGTACGCGATGTTGCGTTCTCGGGGAGAGATTCGACCCTTGTCTAAGAGGAATCCCGAGATCCGGATGAACTCGCGGTAATATTCGCCAAGTTCGGCGCGGGTACGGATACCGTAAGCGGTTTGGGTGTGCGTAAGACGGTCGAGATCCGCCATAGTGTACCGGTGATCGTCTTCCGTACCCGGGTATAGCACGAGTACGCTCTTTTTGAATGCGGCATAATCGACGCCGGTCGCGCTAGGTAAACTTGCCCAAAGCTCGTAGTCGCTAAGCGACGCGTAGCGCAGACTATGCTTGATGCGTCCTGCGTCGTCGAGAGCAGCATCGGCAGCAAGTATCTCGACTTCTTCGAAGAAGCGGTTTAAATTGAGCGGGTTCCCGTCGAAGGTCGGGGCCGTGGAGTGACCGCGAGCGGGCATTTGTTGTGGAGTAACATGGGGAGCGGTAACGTGGGGAGCGGTCGAAGATCCAGAGGTCGAAGTCATTGTGGGTGGAAGAAGCTGAAATGTCGATGAAGCGGTTGTCGGGTGTACGATGAGCGGGTCGGGTAACGTGGGCGATGACGGCGTGGACGAAGACGAAGACGGGGACGATGTCGATGACGGAGTTTTCGATGTCGAGAGCGAAGACGGAGACGATGACGATGACGGAGTTTTCGATGTCGAGAGCGAAGACGTGGACGGGGGTTCTAACAAGGTCGAAGTCGGGGACGTAGGCGATGCGGGTGTCGAACTGAGATCGGATGAGTCGGGTGTAATGGTAATTATCGGTATATCGACCGATTCGAGACTGTCGGATGAAAGATATAGGGGGGTGTTTGACCCTGAGACGAGCGGGAGATTGTTATGTCGAGCGAGGTGGTCGGGTACTAGCTGGAAGAAGTCGTCGTCGATTGTCGGGTCGAAGGCGGCTAAAGAGAGTTCTTGTTGAAGAGTTCTTCGAGGAAGATCTCGAAGACGACGGTCAGAGGGAGGGATACGGGAAGAGGAAGCTATGGTGGTGCTAGACTATTCCTCGCGGTGGGCTCCAGATGTAAAGGCGAGGTCGGGGTGGCTGCGGAATAATGATCCTAAGCCTGAGGGGTCAGCGTAGAAGTGACTAGGAATAGTCTAACAAGCTTCAGTAAGATAATAGGATATAAAAAGTAAGAAGCCGCCGAGTAAACTACTGAGATCTATGGAGACCGATCGAAGCCGACGAGGCCGACGATGTCGGGTACGGCGGGTCGGGTGTCGGGTGACGAGTAACGTAGAGATAAAGGCGGTAGAACGACGGGGAGGGCGTCGAGGAATCCGACGAGCAATGTGTGCGATGGAATTTACTGAGAGACTTAATTCTCAGAGAGAGGAAATGGGGGAACTGGTTTCTTTTTTTGAGACGGCGCTTGGGCACCGTTTTTATACTACAAATTTGTGTACCTAGATTCGGACGAGAGTCCTCGGCCGATGAGAGGAGACAAAGGAGAATAAAAATGGGGAAGTAGGAAGAGCGTTGCGAGGCGACGATGACAGGGAAAATGGGTGGAAGATATAAAAAACCGTAAAAGATGCAATATACTTTACTATATCCCCATAAGGGAGACGCTAGGCGTGAATAAGGCAAGTCCGATGTCGGGATCCCAGTCCGATGAGATCTATCTTCGATATTTGAAGTTCCGTGAGTTTAGGAGATAGACCGTCCAGGTACGTGAGCGGCCGTGCTAGTCGGTATGCATCGGGTTGCGTCGGGTTGCGTCGGGTTCGAACGTAGATTGCTAGAGACGTCGGGTTCGAGCGGATTCGCTAGATATCGATGTTACGGCCTCAGAGGGTCGAGGACCCTCTACAACGCTCGAGGCGTTCAATCTCAAATTTCTGTTGCCACAAATGATCACGTATCCAAGTCTTGAGAGCTTGGGCATTCATCCTGATTTGGAGAAAAACATCCGCCTTCAACTTCTGCAGAGTCATGCGCTGGCCGACACCAAGGGCAGCCCTTTTTCATTGTATACTTGCTGCCAGTTGGGCACACCTCTGCTGGGTCTCAGTGAGCAAGATCCCGATATCAACGACCTCCAGTTGCGGCACGACACCATCCTGTAGCTGATCCTCTAGATGGCAAACACTTGTTCGGTGTTCTTTCAATGATTTCTCCAGAGCGAGGATGGACTCAATTTCTCGGTTGCCCAAATTTCTTGATTGACCTATAAATGGAAGTTAGTTACATTTATTTTAGGGAGCGAGGAGAACCAACACGGCAAAGGTTTAGTTTGTGCTTTCACCTGCTGACTCCACTGTTCTTGCAACTCATTCACAGGGATTCCAAGGTCCACGAGCACTGCCTCAGCATCCTGCTTTCGATCTTGACAGTCATACCATTTTCGGGCCAGCCAGTCACCAAGACCATTGAGGGACACTGCAGCAAGATGCCGCACTTGAGTATCCAGAACAAATAAGCGCTGGAGAAACTACATCACATCATAGTTAGCCTGAAAAACAACGACGAGAAAGGGCCGCACCCCTGATACACGCAAAATGGCAACCAGCTTCTTGATGGAACTCCAAAAATGTTCACAGCCTTCCCCATCAGACAATCCAAAACCTAAACATTTGTGTGGGTGATAAATGACTTAACAGGGCCATTGATGGCCATACGCGTGGAAGATCGAGATCGCAAAACTTAGCCAATCGCTGAATTTGGGAAAGAACCCCCAATTGACAAAGCTTCGATGAAGCTGGCACCCGATGTCATAGAGCAGGCCAACTGTTAACAAACACGAGAGGTTATCGAAGAGCTTTTTCAAGAGCACTAGAACGTAGTGTTGCTTTTTGCTGGCTGAAGTCATATTCACCAGCCACAGCACCCGGTTGTGACAGCATAACATGGCCATCAACCCTGTGTCGGCAAAAAATTGGGTGCTTGCCTTGCAGTGCTTCTCATCGGCTGTGGTGAAGGATTCATGACATCCATTAAGCACTGATGTCAGAACTTTTAATGGACCCTCGTAACCATCATCCAGGTTGGTGGTGTGACCTTGGTGGGGGGTAGATCTGCGTGCCTCCACATGATCTTCCATGGCTTGGACTTCAGCCACGCCAATGAAAGTCAACGGGTATGGGGTTTCAGAGTCTGTGTCAGTGTCAGCATATGAGCCTCTACGACGCTTGTGCTTAAAGCATGCATCCATGCAGGCTAAAACATCAGGGCTAGCCATCAAAATCAGAAAGATCAGAAAGGGCGCATTAAAAAGGGTTAGTCACACGTGCCTGGAATTGTGAGGGAAAACACCACTAAAACAGAGTGGGCAACGACTCCGCAGGTATTCACTTGGCCTAGAAAGGTCTGGCATAGTGGACAGGTTATGGCCGTTGGTGGAATTTTCGTCCGTTGGAATGTCTGTCATGTCATTTGATGCACTGAACGGGGGGCCATTGTTATTGGTGGAATTTTCGCCTGTTGATTGATGATGCACATCAAGTCTTGACAGCATGCAGGGAGATTGAACGGAGACTTGGCATGCAATCTCTATAAGACCTTGAATGTGGGCCTCGGCAGCCTCACAAAGTTTCATGTACCAGCAGAAGCGACGTCGTAAAGACCCCTAGAGTGACATTAAATAAACTCCATACACTCAAAAGTCATAGAACATTACCTGGCCGTGAAGCTGATGTTCCCCATGTTGTAAGAATGACTCCAATGACTCCGAGAAGGCGCTGTTATGTGAATGTTTGTTTCACCAAGAATTACCAGAGTTGACTTTGTTCAGGTACCTTCTTGTTGTTCGTGGGTTTCTAATATCTAAATAACCTATCAGGAAGGGGTTTGTGGGTATATGTACTATATGAATCAATAGAATGTAATAGTGAGGTCTCTTCAATTAAGAATTGAGACTTTGAGTAGGGATAAATAGCAATTGGGTGTGTGATGTACTGACAATACTAATATGAACTACTGGAATATAAAAATATGAACTAATGAATACTGATAACAATATTCACCAGTTGAATATGAACTGTTTTGGTTACAGGGCCTATTCAATCAAGAGTATCTCTGGGTATTATAATATCTGACTTAAATCCGAAGCTTCAAACGCACATTGGCTACTAGTTCAGGAATATCTTTAATACCTTTTGAATACTCTGTTTTGTTTAGGATGAAACCTTAACCTTAGAAGTGTATCTATTTAGGATGAAACCTTAACCTTAGAAATGTATCTAGCTGACTAATGCTGACTAATGAATTGATTGGACTGAGTGAACTGGGTGAATTCTCCTTGATGACAAGGAGAACTCAGAGAATGATAGAATAAGAGTGAACTAGACTGGATTGCAAGCACTAGCTCCTACAATGAGTAACTACTAGTACTAAGAGAATGAGGGATCACACTGTGTGAACCCAACTAAGAGTGACTACTGAGTGGTGAGGGGGGAAATCCTACTGACTACTGGAATTTGGGGGCCCTATTGATACTGTTGGAGAACAATGGGGGACTGAGAACAATGGGAAAGTGAGAACAATGGGACTGAGTCATGAGAACAATGGATGGCATCAAAGAGGCTGTGAACAATGGGCTCTATCTCCATTTGGACTGTTTAGAACAAAGGACTGCTCAGAACAATAGACCTCCATTGTCTTTATGTAAGCAGACTATCACAATCACTCTCTGATGCATCCTATCTTATCATTATCTTATCATCCTCTTGTTCACATCTTATCTAATCATTTCCCATTATCTAGCTGAGCCACTTTTGATCAATACAAGTATAAAGGTTTGTAATCAATCAATTACTGCTAATATAGGTAAGAATGCTAGTTGGGCTTGTCTCCTTGCACGCACAATACAGAGAAATATATAATAAATACTAATGGGTGGGGGATGTGCCTCTGTGCACCATACATAAACAGCTAGGTCTGGGCATTGCTAGTGAAGCCATAATAAATAATATAAAGGTAAGCATATATGCTAATTGTGTCTGTTCACTAGCATGTGTAATGTGGAAAGGCATAGAATAGGTACTAATGAGTGTAGGTGTGCATCTATAGTGTTGCACTTAAATATCTAAGTCTGTGGTCTGATGGTAAACCCATGACATTACACCCAAAACCATTTGGGGTCATGACACCGTGGTCAACCCTAGGGGGGGGGGGGGGGGTTAGGCAGAGGACCAGAAAAAAAATTCAGACTTCTAAATTTATTATATAGGAATTCACATTTGGAGAGGGCTATGGTGGCCTCAGTGGCACCTTTGACAGATATATATACATATATGCTTAATTACTTGTCCATCTATTCAGGTATTCATCACGAAGAATGTCAGTGACAAAGGATACAGCATTAGTTGCTAGCAAACAGATCTAATTTACTGTTATTGCCTGGCCAACTTGCATCGGAAGGGTCCACAAGACTCAGGATATGGCCAAAATTCATGTTTGTGTCTGTGGAAATGTGGTGAGTCAGCAGGGGGTTGACGATGGCAATCTGCTGAGCAGGGTTGTGAGACACAGTGGGTATGTATTCTTGGCATAATCTCTTTGCACAGCTTATTTTCACACACATACACAGTTCCACCTGGAATGCCTTAATTTGACTTATGTGCCAAAGGGTTGGAGGTGCAAGAATCATGTATGGCCAGTGAAGAGGGCAAGGTGGGCCTGATGTGTATTTAATGTTTTTGAAAATGCCATTACCATAAATGGTAGACTTATGTAGTATAATTACTATATATGGAAGGTATGGGGGTGGGGGGTCTGCTCAGCAGGCTCAAAAAAATTTACCAACCACCATTCACTTTTTCCAATCCCAGTACCCCCTTGTCCCTCTTCCCAGAATTTGGATTCCCAATTCCCAGAATTTGGATTTCTAATTCTAGGAATTTGGATTCGCAGTCCTTGGAATTTTCATCAATTTGCACACTTTGAGGATTTCAATTCTCACAATTGTTGAATTCCAAATCCATAATCTCCCACAGTTTCAGAATTCCAATTCCCGAACTTCTCAAACGATAGGTTTGGTTCTGAACCAAGGTTCGGACCTGAACCGAACTGAACCGAACCTGAATTAGGGTTCAGGTTCAAGCTTCAGCCTGAACCGAACCTGAGGTTCAGTTCAAGGTTCAGGCAGGGGGGAAATTCTGTGAATCTGGTTCAAACTGGTTCAAACCAGAACCTAAACTTTAACAAATGTGATATAATTTTGCCTAATTTTCAGAAGAAACATGATCACTTTTCTCTTGTTGTAGCTAACAATTTCCTGTTAAACCCTGCCACTCTTCCTCAGGGGGTTTGAGCCCTGGATTTGTCAGGGATAAATTGGTATAACACAGGGTGCACAGTAGCATACCATGTCACACAGTATCTTGAAAGTACTTGACAAGTATACTAAATATCATTACCATAACATTCAACATGGTATTGTAACAGTATTCAGACATAAACTACAATACTTGTGCTCAAATTCATCTGAAGGTATGAAGGCAAATGAGACTTATACCTTTTCAATAACATCAAGCCTTTTGTTTCACTACTTTTACTTTATTTACAGCAAAGTACTGTATAGTTTGGATAGAATACTTGCAGCCTAAGATGAATCAAAGTATTAAACCAGTAAGGAAGTTGGGCCACTTTTACTATTAGGATACCTTTTGAATCCTATCAAGATACAGTGTGAAATAGTATAGTACTGTTGCCATATTGTGGATTTCAGATACTGTGTCAATACTTTTAAGATACTGTTTCAGTACTTTTATTATAATAAAAGTATCTTAAAAGTATTGACACAGTATCTTAAATCCACAATATGGCAATAGTACTATACTATTTCACACTGTATCTTGAAAGGATTCAAAAGGTATCCTAGTAGTGAAAGTGGCACAACTTCCTTACTAGTTTAATACTTTTATTCATCTTAGGCTGCAAGTATTCTATCTGAACTATACAGTACTTTGCTGTAGATACAGTAAAAGTAGTGAAACAAAAGGCTTGATGTTATTGAAAGGGTATAAGTCTCATTTGCCTTCATACCTTCAGATGAATTTGAGCACAAGTATTGTAGTTTATGTCTGAATACTGTTACAATACCATGTTGAATGTTATGGTAATGATATTTAGTATACTTGTCAAGTACTTTCAAGATACTGTGTGACATGGTATACTACTGCGCACCCTGTGTAAGTTGTATAATATCTGAGGATTGTGCCAAGGTAAGCCTCAAGTATGTGTGATGTATTATATTATCATTATTTTTAAGTACTACAGCTGCAATATTGAAGCTGATAAGGTTAATTTCTTGATCATTTTATCTTTAAGTGATACAAATGTACAGTAATACAGACAATTTGCTGCTAAAGAAACCTTTTTTCATGCTATATAACTACAAGGCATAAAACAAAGGCCTTTATACTGAATAAAAATGTAATATAGCCCTATGATACACTTACAGGTTTGGTTCAGGGTTCAGATCAGGGTGAACCTGAACTGAACCTGTTTGAACCTGAACCTAAGGTTCAGTTCAAGGTTCAGTGTATTGACTGAACTGAACCGAGGGGTGACCAAACCGGTAGTAGGTAGTACTACTACTCCACTTAGGTAGTAGTAGTGAGTACTCGGTTGCTTACTTAGTAATTGGTATTACAATCACACTCGCAGTGGCCACACTTGAAAAAGCTTGAAATGTATTATGACATACAAAAAAATCTATTTATGGCTTCCCGCTTTGTCGTCGTCTTCCCGTTCTCGCCGTCGTTGCGTTCGTCGTCGTTCTTGTCTTCGTTTACCCCATCATCCTCATTCTTGCTGTCATGGTCGGCCTGGGTTGTCCCCGTTCTCGGCTGCGTCCCATCTGCTTGTTGCTGTTGCTGTGTTCGCGTTCGTTTGGTGCGAGGGTGCGGGAAAAAAACCTAAAAGTGTTTAAGTAGTTAGTAGAATAAATGAATAAATGAATAGAATGCTTAGGGATTAGCATGGGTTACCCACGGGTAATTTTTGCCGACCCGTACCCGACCCGGCTAATACCCGTACCCGCTGCCACGGGTACGGGTTGGATGCGGGTTGACTGGCGGGTTGACTGGCGGGTCCCGTGGGTCCCGGAATTAGACGTGGGTCGTGGGTACAGTCTGTACCCGCGACATCATCGTGGTGCTGGGCACCACCTTTCTCCCATTACCTCGCGGATGCAGTGCCGACATCAATTGACGTGGCGGTGCGTGTCCGCGAGGTGAGTCGGGCGGGTGGTGCTGGCACTGTCGATGCCGATGTGGCCATGGGTGGTTGCGTTGGCATTGGTGTGGGTGCGTTGGCGTGGGTGCGTGGGCTTTGTTGGTGTGGGTGTTGGCAGTGTTGCTGGCGTTGTGGCCGTTGCTGGCATTGTGGCCATTACTGGCATCATGGCCATTACTGGCATCGTGGCCGTTGCCATTGCTGTGGGCGATTGCGTTGGTGTTGGCGTGGGTGAGTTGGCGTTGGTGTCGTTGGCGTTTGGTGCTGGCGTGGTTGGGTGAGCCTGGTGTTAGTTACTAGTTATAGATGTATAAATAAAAACTTACCTTTGGCAGCGGGGGTGGGTGCACCATCCCACGCTGCTCCTTATTGCTTTCGCTGCGTATTGTTGGTGGTGCCGCGTTTGAGGTGATCGGCGTGGTGGTGACATCGTGGCCGTTGCCAATGCCGTGGGCAATTGTGTTGGCGTTGACGTGGGTGCGTTGACGTTGGTGTGGGTGTTGGCGTCGTTGGTGGTAATGCGTTCGAGAAGCGTGGTTGCGAGGTTGGCGGTGACGCGTGTTGTCAGAAACGCATTTGTTGATTGGCACCCAGTGACCAAATAAAGTCACATGGTCCGTGCGCCATTATTATAATAATATTGAAAATAAAGTAAATAGGAAAGAAAAAACCTACCGGGCTTGGGTTGGCAGATAACGGGTACGGTTGTGACCAAACCGGTAGTAGGTAGTAGTAGCAGTTACTACTACTACTACCTCTTTAGTATATACTCAACTGAACCTCAGGTTTGGTTCAAGGTTTGGATTTTTTTGGCCTGAACCGGACCAAACCGAACCTGTCCATCACTACGAATAACTGTCCAATACCATTTTGCAAAGTATCTGACCAGTATTGAAGCAGTACTATACTATTTTGCCAAGTTCTTTAAAAGTATTGAAACAGTATCTTAAAAGTATTGAAACAGTATCTTAAAAGTATTGACACAGTATCTTAAAAGTACTGAAACAGTATCTTGAAAGTATTGACACAGTATCTTAAATCCACAATATGGCAACAGTACTATACTATTTCATACTGTATCTTGATAGGATTCAAAAGGTATCCTAGTAGTGAAAGTGGCACAACTTCCTTACTGGTTTAATACTTTGATTCATATTAGGCTGCAAGTATTCTATCCAAACTATACTGTACTTTGCTGTAGATACAGTAAAAGTAGTGAAACAAAAGGCTTGATGTTATTGAAAAGTCTCATTTTCCTTCATACTTTCAGATGAATTTGAGCACAAGTATTGTAGTTTATATCTGAATACTGTTACAATACCATGTTGAAAGTTCTGGTAATGATATTTAGTATACTTGTAAAGTACTTTCAAGATACTGTGTGACATGGTATGCTACTGCACACCCTATGCTGCAGCCTTCTCATTCGCAACAGTCAGTATCGGTACTTTGAACGAAGACCATAAAAAATCAAACAGCAGGAAGCGATTGCCACACCCAGGTAACCAACAGGCTGAAAACCTGCCTTCAGTGCTGTGTTACAATGTAAGCTGGAATCCTCCATCGTATCAATCGTTTGCACCAGATGCTTATACCCAAATGCTTCGTTCTTGTAGTTGGCCAGCGCAATTGCCAGTTTCATCGCATTTTTTATCTGCCGTCCGTTCATGTTCCTCTCCGAAAGCTTCTTTAGCTCGTCTGGGTTGACACCAGTATGCAACACAACCCCATCCGTTTGAGTCTTTTCAAGAAACGCATGCCATATATTCTCTCTCGCGGCGCAGCTCAGTTCCTCGTAACGCAGAGAGAGGTGAATGCGGGACTGAAACGCTTGGTCAAAGGTTTTGATGCGATTGGTGGTCAAAACCAGAATCCCGCGGAAATACCTGATACACGATGTGAGCAATAGAGGTTGGAATACATCCAAATAAGGGACTTGCTCGATTTGCCTCAGGAAAACGGCTACCATAGCATTACGCTCGATGTCAGAAGTCCCACGCTGCTCTAAGAACACATCTGCTTCGTCGATTAACACGACAGCGTCCCATACAGGTGCCAAGGAAAATATCTTGTTCAAGGTTTTATCCAATGCGGACACATTTGTGCCGAGGTCACCGGCACTGACGATGTATAGCGGTTTACGCAGGTCTGCAATTATACCTCTGGAAATACTGAAATATAGAAGAAATTGTGGCGCACGTTCGCTTATTGCTTCTACTGTGAGCGTTTTCCCAACACCGGGAGGCCCTGTGCAACAAGTATGGCTTGAGTGACAATGGGACGACACACAAATTGATGTGATTACCATACCGAATAGATTGATGATGAGGCCTAGCCCCTTGCCCTGCACCAAGTCATCCAATTGCTTGCCTTGCGTGTGCGATTCTAAGAGGCTGCAAATGAGAGCCTTTCGATCAGGGTCCAACGCAAGGTTGTCGAAGACCTCGAAATTCCACTGAATCGAATCTACGTGTTCCACATTAAACTCCACTATACGATGACCCATCAGCTAGAAAAATTGTATGATTTTGAATACTTACACCACAGCTTGTCGACCAAGCTGAACCCGTACAAGATGGGCGAAGTGAGTAAAAGGTCATCATCAACAAGTTTATCTCCTTCTTTCAAAGTGGGTGCACGATCTTCTAGTCCTGGCACCTCCAAACAGCCATACAGGACCTCGCCTTTTGGACCTTTGATGACTCTTCGACGTGTATAGTTGGGTTCAGCATCAGCGAAGGTGCCTGGCAGAAAACGTAGTGGCTTGCAGTAATCACGTACTGTTGAGCAGACTTACCTCTATCGATCATGATGCGACCATTCACCTTGACGTGTTGTGAGCGCTGTAACTTGCTAGCACACCACGGAAAGAAAACTGACTTTCACTTTAGTATATCCGGCACGGTGACGGCGGTCATCTTCTTTTTGTCTGTGCGCGAATCCATTGTAATGTACGTGATGAACCCCATTCCAATGACGCCATCTGTGCCCACGCTCAATGAGCTTCGCTCGAAGCTTGGTAGCATTTGGATGCCACTCGATGGGATACGCGCTCAAGCCCGTGATAGGTATGACGCCGTCAAATCCGTGAATTGAGATCGTCGTCGACGCCAGACCGAAACGCAGGCCTGATTGTGCAGGATTGTCTATCGCATCGATGTATTCACAATCCAAGCGCCAATATTTGCTGCATGGGTCATGATGCAGATTTATCTCTTGAAGCCGGAGTGCCAGCGGCTCGGAGGTGATTTCGCACGTTGTTAGAATAACCGTCCGTGGGAGAAGGATGGCCCAAAGTAAATCGAAAGTGATCTCGTGGTGGGAAATGAGAGTGTCAATTTTTCGGATCGTCGGTCCATAGTCGTTCTCGAGAAAACTGATGAAGACAGAAAGATGTTCTGTGGTACCATCTTCGCATGCTGGAGTGCATTGCGAACGCAGGTCCGTCAGGTATGTACTGAAGCGAGGGTAATAGGCGAGGAGTAGCTGTGGGTCCACCTGTACAACAATCTTAATGGCTGTTGTTAGGGGGTAGAAGGTGGGAGCGACATCACTTTAAACGGCCATACATTCCAGGAAAGCTTCTGGACGTCTTTCAAAACATACCTTATCGCTCTTTGCAAGACATGGCTTTGGATGAGAATCTTGGTCGTGACGGTGGGGAAGTCAGAATCACGAGATTGAGCCAACTTGCGACGGACGAGGAAGGAGTACTCGGCGTATTCAGCATATTTTTCCGTTTTCAAGTTGTTGATCACCGTTTCGGAAATGGTCCAGTCTCCAGTCTCAGGAACTCGAGCCTTGTCGATGCGCTTGAACTCTCGCCGCGTCCCAATCGTAGGTGCTGCAGGAACGCATAGGAAGGGTCAGGGCCGAAGTAAGTGAAGAGACAAGATGACCGACCTTCGGAGTCCATAGAGGTCACGCCGGTATAAAAATGCAGAAACAAAAAAATTGGGTCACGCTACGGGAGGATATTGAAACGTTGATTTGGCTGTCGGCTTTTCTCATGTACACGATAGTACTACACGCCCAAACGGGAAATACCCTTATCGCTGTGGACAATGCTTACATAGCCCTAAATGATACCACCTGATCTTCCCACAATAATAGCCTTATAATGCTAAGTGATGACACGTGGGGTTTAGCATCGTTAGGCTAAAATCTGCTGTTTTCCTTACACCGGTGGAATCTCCAGTGATACCAGCGACTTCGTAGCTAAGTTATATAGATGATAAATATAATAAATATAATAACCTAAAGAGGGGATCGGGATAACATCTGGCATCAGGAACAGGTGGCGGCATCATTTCGGATCTTTCCGCCGCTGTTCCGGCTGCCAGGGAAGCCTCGAGCTCACTGTTGGTGACAGTGAGCTCGACTTCTTCACTATCCCGCCGTCCTTTCAAGCTGTTTCTTTTATATATCACATATTGATTGTTCTACATACTGTATATAGCATAATATACATGAAAATATGTGGAGAAAAGGCAAAATAAAAATAAAAATGTAGGGGGACACATAGGGTGTCACTGCCAAATGGGTGGGTGCCTACCTTCACAGAGGCATTGCATGTGGTCTACTGTTGATAGGGAAGGACCCTGGAGGGTGAGCGAGGGGAGGGAAAGATGCTGGGAGGCGGGGAAGGGGACATGACCACAGGTGGCAGAGAAGGGGCGGGAGAGGGTGGTGGATGGTGGAAAAAGAAAGGGGATGGATGGGGGAAGGTTAGCGGCCCCGAAAGAGCGGTGGGAAGGGGTAAGTACGTGGGGAAAAAGCAGGGGGCGGGTGGGTACTCACCTTCGCCCTTGGGGCCCCCCACGGCCCTCTCCACATTCTACCGCTAATAGAGACGATGGGAACGTCATCTGCGACGTCCCCATCACCTGTTCCGTGGTTTTTACTGTCCCGATCGGTCGCGCCATTGAGTTGCACGAGAGTGTTGATGCCGCCGGTTGTGGTGGCGATATCTCGACAACAACAATGCCGGTGACGACGCCATTGCAACGGGGAACCCTCCATATCGCCTTCGTTGTCTTCGTCGCTGTGCGCCCAGTGCGCTGCCGCTAGTTCCTATGTTCGAGGCCGATTGTTGAAAACGTCGGGTGCGCTCCTGCGCGGCTTTGAGGACGTCCGGGGGGGCGTACTCATGCAAATCGTCGCCATCGTCGTCGTAGTCCTCGTTCCTGTTATTGTTGAGGCGGTGGGGAATGTGAGTGTGGCGGGAGGCAAGTTGGGAGGCAAGTGGGTGGTGGTAAAAGGCAAGTGAACAGTCACATGCCTTTTAGGCTTTTACCACCACCATCCCCCATACCGCTGCGCTCCCACTCCCCACCACCTCAACAACAACAGAAACGAGGACGACAAGGACGACGGCGACAATTTGCGCCGAGTACGCCCCCCCGGATGTCCTCAAAGCCGCGCAGGAGCGTGCCCGACCTTTTCAACCAACGGCCTCGAACGTCGAAACTAACACAGGCGGACCGGGCGCACAGTGACGAAGACAACAAGGGTGATGTGGAGAGTCGCCCACGACGAAGGCGTCGTCAACGGCATCGTCGTCGTCGAGGTATCGGAACCGCCATCGCCTCTGCGACCATCCTCGTGCAACTCGACGGCGGGACCAATCTGGACGACAAAACCCACGACGGGGACCTTGGGGACGTCGCAGATGACGTTCCCATCGTCTCTATTAGCGGTAGAATGTGGAGAGGGCCGTGGGGGGCCCCAAGGGCGAAGGTGAGTACCCACCCGCCCCCTGCTTTTTCCCCACGTACTTACCCCTTCCCACCGCTCTTTCGGGGCCGCTAACCTTCCCCCATCCATCCCCTTTCTTTTTCCACCATCCACCACCCTCTCCCGCCCCTTCTCTGCCACCTGTGGTCATGTCCCCTTCCCCGCCTCCCAGCATCTTTCCCTCCCCTCGCTCACCCTCCAGGGTCCTTCCCTATCAACAGTAGACCACATGCAATGCCTCTGTGAAGGTAGGCACCCACCCATTTGGCAGTGACACCCTATGTGTCCCCCTACATTTTTATTTTTATTTTGCCTTTTCTCCACATATTTTCATGTATATTATGCTATACACAGTATGTAGAACAATCAATATGTGATATATAAAAGAAACAGCTTGAAAGGACGGCGGGATAGTGAAGAAGTCGAGCTCACTGTCACCAACAGTGAGCTCGAGGCTTCCCTGGCAGCCGGAACAGCGGCGGAAAGATCCGAAATGATGCCGCCACCTGTTCCTGATGCCAGATGTTATCCCGATCCCCTCTTTAGGTTATTATATTTATTATATTTATCATCTATATAACTTAGCTATGAAGTCGCTGGTATCACTGGAGATCCCACCGGTGTAAGGAAAACAGCAGATTTTAGCCTAACGATGCTAAACCCCACGTGTCATCACTTAGCATTATAAGGCTATTACTGTGGGAAGATCAGGTGAATGATACTAGGTGACGCCTGTTGCCGTCTAGTATAGTTTGACTTGATTGCCTTATTTCTCTACTCCAGCAATATCCCCAGCAATACTGGGAACATTGTTACTACAAGTTGTATATCATAGATTAGATAATGATATCTGTCCAAAACGGGGATCAGGTTCAGGATCTTTCCGCCGCTGCCCCAGCTCATTCCGCCACTGTCAGGGACCCTCGAGCTCGCTGTTGCTGACAGTGAGCTCTACTTACTCACTCTCCCCCAGTCTTTTCAAGCTGATTTTTTTGTATATAATATATTTATTCTTGTACTTACTATAGATAGACTAATATACATGATAATACAGCAAATAAAAGAGAAATAAAAGAAACAAAAAATAAGAATACATGGGGTGCTACCATTGATAGGGATGACCACGGGTCTTGAACGGGTCGGCTTGGCTGACTCTGCACCCGTACCCGTGAACACCTTACCTGGGGCGGTTTTGACCCGCACCGCACCCGAACATCCACAGGTCACGACGGTACACCTTACCTGTGGTGTACCGTCGTGTCCCGCCATCCACCACAGCCCCCATTCCGCTCTGCAACCTTGCAGATGCAGCGCCGGCGTCAATTGACACGACGTGCTTGTCCGCAAGGTGATCAACATGGGGAACGAGGGGGGCATGTGCCGTCGGACGCGTTGTAGCGCGTCTGCGAGGTGGACAAGAGGGGGATGAGAGGGGGACGCGTCGCCGTTGTCGCCGTTGCGTGTCCGCGAGGTGGACGAAGGGGGACGCGTTGTTGTTGCGTGTCCATGAGGTGGACAAAGGCCCGGACCGGGGGACATGTTGTTGTTGTTGTTGCGTGTCCACGAGGTGGACAAAGGCCCAGACCGGGGGACGCATTGTTGTTGTTGTTGCGTGTCCACGAGGTGGACGAGAGGGGGTGCATCGTCATTGTTGCTTGTCCGCGAGGTGGACGAGAGGGGCACGCGTTGTTGTTGCGTGTCCGCGAGGTGGACGAGAGGGCGACGCGTTGTTGTTGTTGCGTGTCTGCGAGGTGGACGAGAGGGCAACGCATCGTTGTCGTTGCGTGCTGTTGCCCCATGCTGCTGTTGTTGTTGTCATAGCGTAGTTAGCTACAGTTCATTACTTGATCAGAAATTGAGACTTACCTAGGCCGGGAAACGGGAGCACCACCCCCCGGCCGCTTCCCCGCTCCTTCCTTTGACTGTTCCGGTTGGTCATCTGGTCACCGCGCGCTTGCTCGCCCTTGGTCATAGCCGTTGAGGTGGTTGTGGTGGTTGTGTGATGAACCCTTGACACACCGCCAAACCGCGGGTATGGGTCACGGTATGGTCACGGGTGACAAAACCAAACACCCTACCCATACCCGCGCAACCCGTTTTGGTTATACCGCGGGTTGACCCAAACCCGTGGTCATCCCTAACCATTGAACTGGTGGGTACTCACCTTCACAGAGGTGTCGCATCGGGTCCTGGTGATGGGTAAGGGCGCCAGAGGGGCAGGAAGGACACAGGGAGCGGGGAAGGATGGCCAGCCTGGGGTGGTGGAAGTGGGTGGTGGGGAAGTGGCCGGTAAACGAGATGGGTGGTGACCGGAGTAAGGAGAGGGGTGGGGGAGGGTTCCCGGCCCCAAATGAGGAGCAGGGAGGGGTCATTAAATGGGGGAAAGAGCAGGAATGGGTGGGTACTCACCTGCGCCATTGGGCCCCCCACGGCCCTCCCTGTATTCCACCATTAATAAAAACATGGGGGACATCATTTTTGATGTCCCCAGCAGCCCCGTCATGGGTTTTGCTGTCCCAATCGGTCCCGTCATCAAGTTGCGTGAGGGTGGTGATGGCAGCAGTTCCAGCGATGATACCTTGACAACAACGACACCATTGACGACGCCACTGCCATGGGCAACCCACCACGTTGCCTCCATCACATTCATTGCTGCGCGCCCGATCCGTCGCGGCTAGTGTTGAAGTTCGAGGCCTTTGGTTGAAAATGGTGGGGGCGCTCCTACTTGGTTTTGAGCCAAAAATATCTCACCCCATTTGGGCCCACCCAATGCTATTGGGAAATCAATAGCCTACCTAAACTCGGCCCATCTAATTCTAGTGGGGAATCATTATTTCTAACTTTCTGGGCCCATGCAATGTGAAGGGAAAAGAATATCTCGGCTCATCTCGGCCCATCCAATCCAATAGGTCTGGATATTATCTCGGCCCATCTCGGCCCATCCACTGGGATTGGACCTTTAGCACATGGGCTCCCCCACTGTTACTGGGCAAGATACGTTGCAAGGGCTCAAGCAATCACCAATCCATGAGAGGCCAGATTGTTTCCACATCAATGAATCAAAGGCCATAAAGTAATTGGACTCTACTGGATCAACAGCTTTCTGATCTGATCGTAAGGCTGAGTTTTATAAACCACTTTTTGAAGCCATGGATTATCTTCTCCAAAGATGACAACATATCTCCTGGGTCTTTCGCCAGAATGCATATTTGTTTGAACCCCCATTCTGACTCATATCAGTTAATATCAAGTCATATTGACCAAAGTTATCAGTCACTCCAATCCAGTCAATCCTCCTGTCAATTTCAATATCTGCCTCTTCTTCTTCATTATCATCAAAGTCCACTCCCTCATCTGTTTTTCCTTTTACTTTTCTATAATCTTTTGACTATGAATAAAAGACATAGTATGCAAAAACCACTTGAAATTATTATTATTAATAGTCATTCTGTTGAGAATTAACTCAAAGCTACACAACTGAGTATTCCACTGCGCATATGCTTTCAGAGTCATACATTGGAGTTGGAGATGGATACAAGAAGATCACTTCTTCAAGTGCTAAAAGCACACTCACAATGCTCCTTAAGTTTCATTTCTGTTTCTTCAAGAGGTGCTGGATTATGCCATTTTGGCACCAGAGTGTTTAACTTGGGGGTTAATGTAGTGGTAAGAGTCCACTCCACAAAATGTGTATAATGGTTAGGACCACATGATCCAACTTGACAGCAAGTTGAATCCAATTGATCAATAAGTTTGGATCAATAGAGATGTAGTAGGAGTCCACCATCTCCACAATATCCATTTTAGTTCACCTAAAATGGACTAAGCCCAGATGAAGTCCAACTTCAGTTCACCTTCAGTCCTTTTCAAAATTTGGCTAGTCCACATGTACAAGACGAACACAAGATGGACTTTCTAAGGATGAACTGATGAATCATTTAAAGGCCAGGAGTCAATTGCAATTATATTGGAACAATGCCAAAAATTTCAAACCACCATGTTCACAGGCTATTTTGCTTTTCTCATTCAATTGTGTCTTTGGTTTAGAAGTCACATGGGAATGTTATCTGTTTTATAATAGTTTCATATATTTGCCACTCATTCTCATACAATTCAGGTACAGTATTCAATGGCTCCTTTGAACACAAAAAATTAACCTAAAATGCCACAAGTAGCCAATTATCTTGAACAAAATTTGAGCAGACCAGAAGTTGCTCATATATTTCAAGACGTCTCATACCAATTTTCCAAGAAATCTGTTAATATTTGAATGTTTTATGATCAACACATTAGTGTTCAAGGAGTGATCAGATTTCTCTCTGCTTTGTGAATATTCAGTTTCTAATTTTATTGGTGGTTCTGAATAAAAATCAATATCCAGATAGGTTCAGATGATGCACTGAAGGAATTAGAACACTTTTTAGCAGTAGAAATCAGTACAGAATCAATTCTATTAGGGTGTTCAAAGGACTGGTAGTGTTCAAAGGAGCCATTGAACACTGTAAAGTCCTGAACAGGATTGAAGGTCAGTTCTTACCATTAAACAATTAAAACTAATACAGGAGAAGAAAAAATAGAGGGGAAAGGAGGAAGAATGGGAAAAGGAGAGAGGAGGGGGAACAGGAGAGAAAAGGAGAGGAGAAGGGAGAGGGAAAGGGAGAGGGAAAGGGAAAGGGAGAGGGAAAGGAAGGGGGAAGGGGAAAGGATAGAGAAGGGGAAGGGGGGGGGAGGGAGGGAGATGGAGTGGGGGCAAGGTCAAAGGAGGGAGAGGGAGGGCAAGGGCGAAGGGAGAGGAGGAGTGTCGTCATCGTCATCTGGCATCGTCGCTGCTGCCGCCTGTTGCTGCCATTGTTGTGCCGCTGCTGCCATTGTCGCCACTGCTGCTGTTGCTGCCGCCATCGCCCATGTGTTGCTGCTGCTGCTGCCATTGCTGTTGCTGTTGCCGCTGGACTGCTGCTGTTGCCTGTTGCTGCTGCCACTGTTGCTGCTGCCGCCGTCGCCATTGCAGCTATTGCAGCCACATTGCTGCTGCTGCTGTTGCCGTGGTGGTCGCTGCTGCTGTTGCGCTGGGTGTTGCCATTGGGGTCCGGCCTCCTTCCCCTTTCCTGTCGTTCCCGTCTCCTCCCCGCTTGTTTGCATCGTGGTGGTCTGGGGGTCGTTCCTGGCCATTGGCTGTCCCTCACATGGGCATGGGCATCGTGGGTAATGGTCAGTAACATAATATAAAACAAAAACATCAATAAAAAACATACCCATGCAGGGGAGGACACATTACCACCCCCGCTGTGGCCGCCTGCATTCGTCCGCGTGAAGTTGCTGTTGCTGTTGCTGTTCCAGTTTGGGTTTGGGTTCCCGCTCGCATTGCATTCCTGTTCTCATGGATGTGGATGTCGTAGGTAATAGTCAGTAACGGAATATAAAAATTAAAAAATGTAAAACATACCATCCCTGTTCTCGTTCTCGTTCCTGCTCTCGTTCCTGTCCCCATTCTCGTTCCCATCCTCATTCTCATTCTCATTCCTGTGGGGGTGGGCATGGACCTCGTAGGAAATAGTCAGTAACAGAATATCAAAATTGAAAAATAAAATAAAAACATACTGAAACGGGGGTGGGCACATCACCACCCCCTCCGTGGCCACCTACGTTCGTCCACATCATGAAGTTGCTGTTGCTGTTGCTGTTGTTGCTTGGTGTGGTGGTGAGACGCGAGGTTGCTGGTAGTTTGTTGATTGTCATGTGACCTCGTTTGTTGATGTGTTTCCACAAATGGTCCATGCACCAAATAAAGGTATATAAACCCGCCACAATCCACTATCTAATTTGGGGCATACCACCTCATTAAATAATACTAGTTAGTACTAACAATAATAATAATTAATAAATATGTAATGAGAACTTCGGGGAATGCTACTTGGGGAGGAATCCTCCTCAGGACTCCTTGAGGACTCCTTGAGGAGGAACACTCCTCAGGACTCCTTGAGGACTCCTTGGGGAGGAACACTCCTCAGGACTCCTTGAAGACTCCTTAGTCACTCCTTGGTCAGGAGTCCTTAGGAGGGCCAAGGAGTCCCTACAAACTCCTTAAGGAAAAAGTTTCTATGGTGAGGAAATCTAGGCCTCCTTAAGGACTCCTTGAGGACTCCTTGCAATTTAGCAGAGGTATCCTTGAGGAGTCCTTAAGGACTAATAAGGAATGTGTGGTAAAGTGTGATGTCCTCAAGGCTGGTTAAATGGATCAGGTGCAGGATCCAAAAGGGTCGAAGTAAGAACCTGCACAGCATAAATTTCGGGATCCAGGGTTGCATCTGGTCCTGACAGGGCTGCATCAGCATCGAGTTCCAATCTGACATGAGCCAGATGTGCAGTCCTCTCGACTGAAGAGGAGAATGGAAGGCCATTCACATTAATGTGGCAGCACTCCAAACAGGTGCAGTATACAATGGCTGATCGATGGGGCATGTATAATGAGAGAAGACCTAGGAGATGGCTCGTACAGGTGAATGGTGAAGGACCACAACTAGGAGGTCGATGGGGATGGCAGATGGGTGATCATGAAGGTAGGGGACCAGGAGGACCAAAAGGTAAGCTCGCTCGTACTTTGTACAGGCGAATGATGGCAGAGACCAGATGCAATGGGCATGACCTGAACCAGTAGGGGACCACGAGGGAACCAGGAAGGGGACCAGGTAGGCAACCACGAGGAAGACCAAAGGTAAGCTTGCTAGTACTATGTATGGGTGAATGAGGGTACCTAGGAAGGGTAGTTGCTCACTGGTACTTTGTACTGGTGAATGTTGAAGAAAAGAACACGACTAAGTCAGAAAACAATATGACTAAACTGACACGTCAACAGGGACAAACATCCCAGCTCTTCACGACTGAGTTGTCAAAGAGCTCTCATCCAGTTCTCAATGGCTGAGCCATAGAGAACTTACCTGGCACCTGCCCATCTCCTCACCATTGTCGTGTCATACCTGGTGCTCCCATCTCATTATTGGCACTCTCAGCAGCTGAGCCATAGAGAACTTATCTGGTGCTCCCATCTCCTCATCAGCCTCTCAACAGCTGTGCCGTGCCGTGTTTCTGTCAGTTTAGCTTAATCCTGCCCTTTCTCCATTCAATTTCATGACCATTTCCATCCTGTGGAATACATTATTCGACCACACTATGTACAGTATTATTCGACCACATTATGTACAGTATTATTTGACCATCAGTTCCCTCCATACAAATTTCATCCTTGCTGGTTTCAGCACATGTATAATATACTTGTTTGTCTGCCGGATGAGCCAGTTCTCATTGTAAAAGCAAGCGGGTAGCTCACAAACAGGATTGTGAACACTGATGGTATTCCTACTGTCCCTTATCATTCGTCTTATTCAAATGTAAATCACATCCTTAGGTACAATCAGGGAGGTCACTGGCTCATCATCCCTCTTCTCTTTCTCTTTTCTTGTGATAGCCTGCCACAATCCCTTGATAATCGCAATGACCTGTTCCTCGCTAAAAGTTTCACCATTCCTGTGGACCTTCGCAGCCATCAATGGAACCATGGCCTCACCCAAGTTTTCATTACTCCCATGGACTGTCTCAGGTTGCTGGACCTGCCATTTGACGTTGTGAACCCAGGGGTCTATGATGTTGCGGTGGATGCTCTTGCTGAGGTGAAAATCACGTCCAAAGAAATTTTGATAAAGGAATAGCATGGTCGCCACCAGCATTACCAATTGCATTAAGTGATTACCCATCGAGACTTCCATTGGCTTTGTATGTTTTGCCTGAGGATTCTTCCACACCCAGACGCAGATGGAGGGTTCCCCGCACCTGGTGGACGATGTGCTGGCTATCATGCTCTGGTCTTTTTGGTCATGTGTCTGTACCAACGTTATCGGAAGTCATCCTGCTGAATATTCGTATGCTTACCATGATCATTTGCACCATCCCATGCTCTTGGTGATGCAGGATGTGGAGCGGCAAACCAGTCCTCTTATTGAACACATAGATGGCACCGTGATCATTCCCACCCATGACAACCCCAGTGTCCTCTGCGAAGGCAACACATTTGGGAAGTTTACGGTGGAGGGGGAATCTCCAGACCTCAGGGAAGAGCTCAGGGGGAGCCGCGGCTGGGAGGGGAAAGCTGAGGAAACCCAAGGATGGATGACTAAGCTACTACAGGAAAGGGAATCTACCAGCTAAGGGTCTCTGGGTCCTAGGGGCTAGCAGCTACTGCTGCAGGTACCGCCCTCCACAATGGTGTGCGCCCTCGCACACATCTCCTGCCTCTGAAAATCTCATCCTCCCTAAAACTCCACCCACTCATCTACTATCCTCACTATCACCGGTGCTAAGAGGGGTCCTAAGAGTGGGTCGTGGTTGCCACGCTGAGGGTGTACAATCTCCATGAGAACATGTAGCATAATGTTCACATCTGGGGGAAGAAGCTCTAAGAGGGTGTACCGTGAGTCGATTCCTGGGCCCATGCAAGCTTGGCTATAGCCCATGATCGATCAATCACAAATGGGATGGCCACACCGAGGGCAAGTGCTATCGATGAGTGGACAGGACCATACGATGTCGATACGGGGAAGATTGTCGGCCGTTCATCTTCCATAGTCTGAGTACCTGCATCGACGAGTTGTGGGGGCGGTGCGATCGGTGGGATAACTTCGGTGGGGGCTAGTTGGCAAGGTTGCTGTACGGCTGGGTTGGAAAACAGGTGACGGGCATGGCGTTGGGGTAACAGGCGATGGTTACGGCGGCGGGTGCTGCTCCATGGTCGAGCACCTGTGCATAAGTCTGAAAAATCGCGTTTATATATACTAAGTTGAGATACAAAAATGGGGGCCGATGGTAGCACTTGGGGGGGTGGTATATCATGTTGGGGGGTGCCAGGGTGCGTTTGCGAGGTGTTCTGGGGTTTTGTTCAGGTATGGGGCGTCTGTGGGGCCACTTGCGGCGCGTTTTGGGGCATCTCTGTTCGCGTTCGTGGGGCACCCTGGGGCACAACTGGCGCGCGGGGCGTCTCTAGGGCTCTTTTCGACGCGTTTTGGGGTGTTGTTGGACTTCGGGGGCGTGGTGTGGGTTTTATCGATGCGTTCTGGGGTGGTAACGGGGTGTGGGGCGTGTACCGACGCATCGGCATTGGTGGTGACGTGGCGGTCGCAGATGGGTTTGGCTGGGGCACGTTCGTACACGCCGGCATTGGCGTCCGTGGTTTCTGGGTCAACGGGGGCAGGGCCGTATGTTGGGATTGCGGCTGAGGTGCTGGTGGTGCTTCACGGTGCTTCAGGTTCGTTGGTGACGTGGCGGCAGCAGCTGGGCTGGACTGGGGTTCGTTTGGGCACGCGGCCGCTTATGTTGGCTGTTTCTGGGGCGACAGTGACGGGTTCGGGCGCTGGGACGGTGTTGGTGATGCTTTACAGGGTGTCGTGCACGTTGGTGACGTAGCAGTCGTGTTGGGCGTGATGGGCACACGTACGGACGGCGTTGGGGCCTGCGAGACGGTAGACGGGGTTGCCGTTGACACTGTGGGGACTTGGGGCATGGTTGCAAGGGTGAGAGACGCGAACATTTTCGCGTTCATTGTTGGCCGTCCGTTTTCTGCCTGCGGTGAGTCCTGCATCGTTATTTTGAGGTGCGTACCTTCTTCTGCGCGGTGGAGCACTTGTCGTGCCGTTTTTTCTTTCTGTCGCATCTTCTCCTTCATCTTTTTCTCCGTGTTTCTCTCCTTCATTTCGCGTTCGTCCGCTAACCGTTTTTGCAGCTCGAGTATGCGTGTGTCGCGTTCCGCGTGGAGCTCCTTCTCCGTCTTCCTGATTTTGTGGTTTCGTGCCTTGGGTGCCATGGTATAGTCGCATAGCTAAAGAAAAATGTATAGACGAAAGAGCAGCGGGGGAACTGCAATTCAGGCGCATGAAAAAGTTGAACCAAATTCTGAAAGCAGACGAAAGGTGAGAAATGAAGGATAAATGATATAAACGAGATGGGTGAGGGAAATGGTGCTGATTCGGTTGTGTTTTCGCGCTTCGTTTGCGCGTCCTGTCAAGTTCCTGGTGACTGGTGACAAGTGTTTTTCAGTGTTCGAAATGGCGTGTTTTGATCTCTTCGGGATCTGGTCCTATGGGTGCGTGGCTCGAATCTCTCTCATCACCACATTGGAGGGGGAATCTCCGGACCTCAGGGAAGAGCTCAGGGGGAGCCATGGCTGGGAGGGGAAAGCTGAGGAAACCCAAGGATGGATGACTAAGCTACTACAGGAAAGGGAATCTACCAGCTAAGGGTCTTTGGGGTCCTAGGGGCTAGCAGCTACTGCTGCAACGAATAAGCATGCCAGTTGGAAAATTGCGCTTCCAGTGGTCATTGTCAAGCTGATATAAATTGAAACCATTCGTAACGCTGTCAATGACAAATTGATTTCAACCATAGCTGACTGCAGTGCTACCTCTGTTCCTGGATGAGATATTTTCAAAAAGAGGTGAGCGAGTACCCACATCATGCCGCCAAGATCTACGGTTGAAATTTCTTTCCTGTTTTCACCTCTTAATGTGTGCCTGTATGACAAACTCAAATCTACCATCGAAATTGAGGAGTAAGGAATCACTTACATCTTGCCGTCATAAAGGCTGAATATCAGAATATCTTTAGTAGTGTTATCAAGGAAGCCAACAGTAATTGGAACTGTGGTGTCCAGTCGGATGCTGAACATGGAATGAAGTTCCCCCTTGGAGTCAGTCTTGAGGACTTGGACTACCCTGTCACGGGTGCCAAGGGCGATACACGCAGACCCATCATGGCACATTTCACCTACAGCCATACAGATAATCTCCTGGCCGGTTGCAATTCGCTTGGCACAAAGTTCCCATGTCTGGAGGGCCTGAGTTTCTTTTCTACATTTTGAATGGCATGGCACACACCTCAGGAAGAACTTGGCAGACGATGAGGTAGCCCAATGCTGATCCGTAACATACCTTTGCAGACAAATCATCTTTACCACTGACCCACCCAATGCAAGTGGTAGGTCCTCGCAGGATGTGGCTTTGGGAAACCAAGGTGTGTTGGTGCTTTTGTAAGTCCCATATCCTTATACCGTCTCCTCCTATCATCACATAGATTAAATATACTTACTAGGAAGTCATTAATGACTACTCACCGGCGCTGGCAAGTAAGTCGCCATTTGGTGATACTGCAAGCCAGTAGACAGCATCGGTATGACCTTTGCAACGTGCGACAAGCATGTATGACAATGTGATCAATTGGAACAATTGATACATGGTTAGATAGGGAGTGTGACCGAGTACGATGGAGTGGGCGACCTGTGTGAACAAGTGATTTTATGGGTGGCGAAACAAGAGACACCCGCCCTTTATGTAGGTGCAAGTCTCTGTTCCTGCTAATTGTTCTACCTATTTTGTTTCTAGGTGATGAGGGTAGGCGACGAGAGAGCACAACTGATGCTCCTGTCACCTGCATGGCCACCTGACTCTCATTATTTACAATGACAATTGCAACGACGCATTACTCCCGACCCTAATATAACCTTTTGTCTCCGCAACTTCTCTATTGTCAATTTCTCAATTCACTGTCATGACCGATTATTCACAATGACAATTGCAACGATGCATTTACTCCCGACCCTTTCCTTTTGTCTCCGTATCATCAATTTCTCAATTCACTGCGAGAACTGATTATTTACAATGACCATTGCAATGACGCATTTACTCCCAACCCTTCCCTTTTGTCCCTGCAGCCAACTTCTGTATCATCAATTTCTCATGTCGTGATGTATTCTTTAAATGTAACATCATAACGTCATTCACTGGCTAACAGCCTTCATATTTTGCAAGTTCAGGAAAGGCTGCCATTGCCTGTTTGTATGTTTAGAATTATTTTCACGATCAGAAAAAAAAAGCTGACCGTATCTTGCACAGCCTGGCGAAGATTCTCCTTCTGTGGTTGGTAACTTTGCGTGGTATCGAGGTGAGTGTTAATGAGCTGGTGAACATATCTCTGTATTCACTGTCAGCAGTAGTGATGGATAGGTTTGGTTCTGAACCAAGGTTCGGACCTGAACTGAACTGAACCGAACCTGAATTAGGGTTCAGGTTCAAGCTTCAGCCTGAACCAAACCTGAGGTTCAGTTCAAGGTTCAGGCAGGGGGGAAATTCTGTGAATCTGGTTCAAACTGGTTCAAACCAGAACCTAAACTTTAACAAATGTGATATAATTTTGCCTAATTTTCAGAAGAAACATGATCACTTTTCTCTTGTTGTAGCTAACAACTTCCTGTTAAACCCTGCCACTCTTCCTCAGGGGGTTTGAGCCTTGGATTTGTCAGGGATAAGTTGGTATTAGTGATGGGGAAGTTCGGTTCGGTCTGGTTTTCGGCCTTTTTGCCCCAAACCGAAACCGAACGGTTTGGTTCCTACCAAAAAATCCCAATCCCAAACCAAAACCAAAACCGACGTAAACGGTTTACGTCGGTTTGGTTTCGGTCCAGACGCGGTCTGAACCACGAACCGCGTGGGCTGGGGGCCCTCCCTCCCATCTGACCTCGCAAGAGCGCTGCACACGTCAATCGACATGGCTAGCCTCATTACGAGGTGGGATTGGGGGTTGGTGGGCTGCACGGTCCTGTCCTAGCGAAACACACATGTCGAACGCGTGTGTTCCGCCTCGGCTGTTGTCGATTGGGTGTGGTGGTGGTGGTGGTGATGCCCCGATGCGTCAGACGTGTTGTGCATGCGACGACGGGCGTGTTGGCCCCGCGTTGGTCCTGCGTTGGTTGTTTTCGGCGAGCGCGTGGTGGTGGCGTACGGGCCTCTCCGCGTGGGTGTCCCGATTTGTCATGCGTGTTGTACACGCACGGCGGGCGGGTTGACCCCGCGTTGGCCGCATTGGTGTTGCATGGTGGTGGTGGTGGTGGTGGTGTTGCATGGTGGTGGTGGTGTTGTGCCGCATTCCGTTATATACGAATAAAATCAATAAAAGAAAGAATAAAAATAACATACCACAAAGGAGCGGGGGTGGATGCACCACCCCACGCTGCTCGTTCCACCTCTCTGACTCCCACTCCACCCTGTTCACGTTCGTTTGCGTGCGCGCGTGTCTTGGACACGTTGTTGTTGGCGTCCGCCGTGGCGGTCCTGGTGGTTGTAGCGGTCCTGGTGGTTGCGGCCATCATGGTGGCAATCGTTGTTGTTGTCGTAGTAGTGGTGGTGGTGGCCATGGTGGTAGTGGTGGTGATGGCCGTGGTGGCCGTTGACTGTAACTTGCTACTGTTAGTGTCGAATAAAAAAAATAAAAAAATAAAGAAAGCATAGGTGGGTGGCAGGGAGTACCCTGCCATGTTTGGTCCGCCTTGGGTGCTCCGTCGTCCTCGTTTGGCGTACGTTGTGGGCGTTCTTGGTGGTTGCAGAAGTGTCTTGGTGACTTTGGAAGTCAGCCAAGTGGCCGACTTGCGAATATCGGTTTGCGGTTCAAACTCAGTTTGAAACAGTTTCGGCCCGCGGCCAAATCTCCAAACCGGAGACCGAACCATTCGGTCTCAGCCGAAATTTCCCAAACCGAAACCGAAACCGGCGGTTTCGGTTCGGTCTAAACCGGGTTTGGGTCGGTCTGAGACCGAACTTCCCCAACACTAGTTGGTATAAGTTGTATAATATCTAAGGATTGTGCCAAGGTAAGCCTCAAGTATGTGTGATGTATTATATTATCATTATTTTTAAGTACTACAGCTGCAATATTGAAGCTGATAAGGTTAATTTTTTGATCATTTTATCTTTAAGTGATACAAATGTACAGTAATACAGACAATTTGCTGCTAAAGAAACCTTTTTTCATGCTATATAACTACAAGGCATAAAACAAAGGCCTTTATACTGAATAAAAATGTAATATAGCCCTATGATACACTTACAGGTTTGGTTCAGGGTTCAGATCAGGGTGAACCTGAACTGAACCTGTTTGAACCTGAACCTAAGGTTCAGTTCAAGGTTCAGTGTATTGACTGAACTGAACCTTAGGTTTGGTTCAAGGTTTGGATTTTTTTGGCCTGAACCGGACCAAACTGAACCTGTCCATCACTAGTCAGCAGGCACAACACAGCAGGAAGTTCTCCACCCACCTGGAATTTCTTAAACATCTTTGGTGGCCAATTCATGGCATCCTCAAGATTGTATCCACCTCTGTTGGGCTGACCAACTTGACCAGCAGGCTTTCGTATGAGGCCATCTTCCAATTCATCACTTGACTCAGACGAGTCATCAATATTGGAAAGGCACGATGACTCGGCCGATTCGGATGCTAGATCCGCATTAGTGAAAGCAACCTTTGGTTTAACCTTAGGCGCCGGTGTAGTAGTGGGTAGTGCCCCACTACTACTAGTAGATCACGTGACTGTTCCCACGTTCCGTAGGATTACCTTTTGTGTAGATAGCTTATGAAACTTCAGCTTGTCCCACCTGAGACCACTGAGGCACCCAGTAGGGACCCTAGTCCCTACTACACCGGTACGATGTAGGGAGATGAGGAGTGGGGCAGTAAGCATTTGACTGTGCGACTCGGGCCAGAGCTGGGAGCACAACTGGCTGCACAACTGGGAGCATGACTGGGAGCACGACTAGTTGGAGTCGGACCTCTACACAGGCTGAGTTCCTCCGTAGCTGTTATCATAGGGACAGCAGGAGTGGACACATAGGCGAGGTCGGCCTGGATGGTAAGAAGGGGATATGAAGGTGGCGGAGGCCCAGCCTCAAAGAAAGGGGGGATTGATTCTGAAACCATGAACGGGGCAATGGGAGAGGGCAATGGGAGAGGGCAATGAGAGTGGGTAATGAAAGTGGGCAATGTGAGGCAATTGCAGGTGTATTTCAACAATTTAACTGTATTTTTGGAAATAAATGCATGCGATCACATGATATGAATAAAAACATCTGGGCGATAGGAGTGGGCAATTGGAAGATGTCAGGCATCATCATACAATAGGCCAGAGTTGGATAGTAGCCATACTAATTGTCAGACATCGTCATCATTTAGGAAGGGCACAATTGTTCAAGATAGGCCGCCACCTTCAGAGTCAGAGTTGGAACAATAAATGACCAGAAGAATTTGGGAAAAGTGTGCTATCATGTAGACCGCCAAGCCAGAGAATTAAAACAATAAATATAATTTGTATTCCACGACCAGAGCGTCAGTGAGTCATTGTCGAAGATGCCTCAATAATTATTGTTTTCAACAAGAGTTACATTACAGTCTTAAAAGCCTTCTGACTGATGATCGTCTTCTCTCTCCATCCCACACCCCAACACCATGTCTCATGGACTGAGTCCAGGAGAACTTCACAGCACATCTTTCTATCCTCACTCAGGTCCCTCTGATCCTCACTCAGTTCCCTCTGGTCAAGAAGCACCGGCTGCTTCAGGTGTGGAGATGGATGTTTTGGTGACAACAAATGCTCCGGTCCTGGGAGTAGAAGACTGCTTCAATGATGAGGATGAGGAGATGAATGACAATGACTTCACGCTGGTATGGATGAATGATCAGACTGTCAGTCCTGTACATTGGTGGCAAATATCTCAAGGAGCATCGAAACTAATCATAGCATTCAGCATAAACGTCAAATCGTGGAAAAACAGGATGATAGATACTCACGTGATGAGAAGTATCTCCGGGAGCAGCTAGAGTTCTCTCAGTATAGAATCTGGAAACTGAGACAGAAGGTTCGTCCCCGACAAGTCCTAAGTGTAATTTACTCACTCGTTTAAAGAATCAAACCACTGTCCAACACATGGAGGCAAAACTGGAGACGAGATTGAAGGAATTAGAGAAATTTGTGCAAGAAAAGGAAGAAGCAACTCGCCACGAATATGAAATATGATTTGAAGCTCTTATGATGGAGTTGAATGTGAGAGTCCAAGCAAGGGAGGAAGTGCACCGTAAAGAAGTTGACATGATGCTGAAATGCTCGCTGGTGTGTATTATTGTGATAAGTCATCATATTTAGAATGACACCCCTCAGGCTGAGAAAGAGCAAGAAATCGCAGCTATGCAAGCCCGATGGTCCAACAAGATGCAGCAACCTGTCCGTGATCCACCGAAGGCGAGTGGATCAAAGAAAACACTGACAGGACCAGCATCCGCGAGCAAGAAACCGAAATCCAGAGCATCAACTCCATCCACCAGCAAATTTATGGCAGAACTGCAATCAAAACACAAGAACCACTCAGGGACTCCTGTGCTAAGAAATCATGAACAGGTGCGTCAGCTGGATATTTTGCCTGTTGATGCAAGAAAGTTTATGGCATGCTAGACAATGGACTCCGAATCGTCAGACACAGGAAGTGAGAGCAACGCCAAGTCAGATACTACTGCATCTTCAACTAGTGAGGAAACAGAAGGTGAATCGAGTGAGGATAATGGACGCACAATGGGCAAAGGAAAGTATCCCCATAGCTCAAAGGCATCTAGACGACAGAAGCATAAAGGAGAAGAAGCCCTTGACATGCTGCGATTAATACTGCAGCAAGCCGCCTGCGGGCCACCAAAAACAGACTATCAGGCACCAAGGATGAAAATTGAACGTTGATCAGGATGTCCTGGCGATCAAGGAGGTGGAGACCACCGAAATCCAGTCAATTTTTTTGGTGAGTGCATGTGTGTCGCATTCTGCACTATTGATTGATGGACCTCTGAACAGGATATATCCCGCCAAGTTTTCAAGGAAGTTTTCAAAGTCGGTGACGATGACTTTATGGGACAAAGGTCTGTGACCCAGGACTTCGGTTGCCGGAAAGGTCAACAGCCTACTTTCATGACATTCTGCAAGGTAGATACAAGCGGGTGAGGGGCGCCTGGAGGCTCGGTCAGCCAAAGCTGACAGATACAGATACACTGGAAACTCCAGCACAAGTGGAAGATCGAATAATCGCACACAAGGATAAGCAGTTGAAGTTTGTTAGGAGGAGAGAACGATGTGTTGCGGTGCGTCTGCGGAAATCTTCAACAAAAAACAAGCTAAACAATCACCCCCAGAAATTCAATCGTCGGCTAACTATCATAAAAGAGACGAGGACATCACACTCTACCACACATTCCTTAGTACTCCTTAAGGACTCCTCAAGGACTCCTCTGCCAAATTGCAAGGAGTCCTCAAGGAGTCCTTAAGGAGGCCTTGATTTCCTCACCATATAAACCTTTTCCTTAAGGAGTTTGTAAGGACTCCTTGGCCCTCCTAAGGACTCCTGACCAAGGAGTGGCTAAGGAGTCCTGAGGAGGATTCCTCCCCAAGTAGCATTCCCCAAAGTTCTCATTACATATTTATTAATTATTATTATTGTTAGAACTAACTACTATTATTTAATGAGGCGGTATGCCCCAAATTAGATAGCGGATTGTGGCGGGTTTATATACCTTTATTTGGTGCATGGACCATTTGTGGAAACACATCAACAAACGAGGTCACATGACAATCAACAACCTCACGTCTCACCACCCAACGCCCCACACCAAGCAGCAACAGCAACAGCAACTTCACGACGCGGACGAACGCAGGCGGCCATGGAGGGGGGGGTGATGTGCCCACCCCCGCCTCAGTATGTTTTTTTTAATTTTTTAATTTTTATATTCTGTTACTGACTATTTCCTACAAGGTCCACGCCCATGCCCATGGGAACAAGAACAAGAACAAGAACAAGAATGCGGATGGGAACGCAACCGGGAATGAGAACAGGGGAACGGGCACGGAGGGGGTGGTGATGTGCCCACCTCAGTATGTTTTTTTAATTTTTTAATTTTTATATTCTTGTTACTGACTATTACCTACGACGTCCACGAGAGCGGGAACGCAACGGGAACCGGAACCAGAACGGGAGTGGGAACCGGAACCAGCAACAGCAACTTCACGCAGACGAATGCAGGCAGCCACGGCGGGGGTGGTAATGTGCCCACCCCCGCATGGGTATGTTTTTTATTGATGTTTTCATTTTATATTGTGTTACTGACTATTACCCACGATGCCCACGCCCACGGCGAGGGACAGCCAATGGCCAGCAACGACCCCCAGACCACCGCGATGCGAGCAAATAGGGAGATGGGAACAATGGGAAAGGGGAAGGAGGCCGGACCCCAACAGCAACACCCAGCGCAACAGCAGCAGCGACCACTGCGGCAACAGCAGCAGCAGCAATGCAGCTGCAACAGCTGCAATGGCGACGGCGGCAGCAGCAACAGCGGCAGCAGCAACAGACAACGGCAGCAGCCCAGCGGCAATGGCAATGGCAATGGCAGCAGCAGCAGCAATGCACGGGCGATGGCGGCAGCAGCAGCAGCAGCGGCGACAACGGCAGCAGCGGCATGACAATGGCAGCAACAGGTGGCGGTCCCCCTCTATCCTTTCCCCTTCCCCCTTCCTTTCCCTCTCCCTTCCCCCTTCTGTCTCCCTTTCTGTCTCCCTTCCCCTCTCCCTTCCCCTCTTCCTCCTTCCCCCCTCATTTTCTCTCCTTTTCCTCCTCCTCTTCTTTGCCCATTCGTCCTCCCCATTCCCCCTCTATTTTTTCTTCTCCTGTATTAGTTTTAATTGTTTATTGCTGTTTTCAAAATGCATGACATTTTTTGAAAAAATAAATCTTTCAAAGAACAAAGGACCATAATTGTGGGAAAGTTTCTATATATGGTAGCACTGGTAAGCGTTTACTCAACTTGAGTCTCAATGCCGGACGACGAAGAGGAGATCAACGAGGGCTGTATGTGTTCAGCAATTCTTTTATTCAAGGCTATTGACATTGTACACAGGGGGTTACAGTAACCACAACGATGGGAAAGGATTTGCATTCACTGTCCAGTTCACAGTGCTACCATATATAGAAACGTTCCCACGATTATGGTCCTTTGTTCTTTGAAAGATTTATTTTTTCAAAAAAAAGTCATGCATTTTGAAAACAGCAATAATTAATTGTGAAATCTTTGATTTAAAGTCATTAATATTTAAAACAAACCAGCTATTATATGGCAACTGTGTCTGTGGAGTGAAAAGGTAAGAACTGACCTTCAATCCTGTTCAGGACTTTACAGTGTTCAATGGCTCCTTTGAACACTACCAGTCCTTTGAACACCCTAATAGAATTGATTCTGTACTGATTTCTACTGCTAAAAAGTGTTCTAATTCCTTCAGTGCATCATCTGAACCTATCTGGATATTGATTTTTATTCAGAACCACCAATAAAATTAGAAACTGAATATTCACAAAGCAGAGAGAAATCTAATCACTGCTTGAACACTAATGTTTTGATCATAAAAGATTCAAATATTAACAGATTTCTTCGAAAATTGGTATGAGATGTCTTTAAATATATGAGCAACTTCTGGTCTGCTCAGTTTTTGTTCAAGATAATTGGCTACTTGTGGCATTTTAGGTTAATTTTTTGTGTTCAAAGGAGCCATTGAATACTGTACCTGAATTGTACTAGTAGAATGAGTGGCAAATATATGAAACTATTATAAAACAGATAACATGCCCATGTGACCTCTAAACCAAAGACAAAATTGAATCAGAAAAAAGCAAAATAGCCTGTGAACATGGTGGTTTGAAAATTTTGGCATCGTTCCAATATAATTGCAATTGACTCCTAGCCTTTAAATGATTCATCAGTTCATCCTTGTAGAGTCCATCTTGTGTTCATCTTGTACATGTGGACTAGCTAAATTGTGAAAAGGACTGAAGGACTGTGAAGGTGAACTGAAGTTGGACTTCATCTGGGCTTGGTACATTTTAGGCGAACTAAAATGGATATTGTGGAGATGGTGGACTCCTACTACATCTCTATTGATCCAAACTTATTGATCAATTGGATTCAACTTGCTATCCAGTTGGATCATGTGGTCCTAACCATTATACACATTTTGTGGAGTGGACTCTTACCACTACATTAACCCCCAAGTTAAACACTCTGGTGCCAAAATGGCATAATCCAGCACCTCTTGAAGAAAAAGAAATCGAACTTAAGGAGCATTGTGAGTGTGCTTTTAGCACTTGAAAGAAGTGATCTTCTTGTATCCATCTCCAACTCCAATGTATGACTCTGAAAGCATATGAGCAGTGAAATACTCAGTTGTGTAGCTTTGAGTCAATTCTCAACAGAATGATTGTCAATAATAATTTCAACTGGTTTTTGCATACAAGTGATACAAATTTTAAAGTCTGAAGTTCATGCAGTAAACAATTCCGAGTCCTAAATTTATTTAGGCTCGGTCTTATATGACCTGAGCCACCAAAATCAAAATTCCACTCTATCGTTGCAGCAAATGCCGAGTTTAGCCATGTTTACCTTCTCATTCATTTTCTAATGAGACATTTATCCTTGAAATAAGTCACAAAGAGCAGTGTATGTAAATAGTAGTAATAACTCTGAGGGACTCGGATATGCCATGCAAAGCAATGGCCCTCTAGCATAAGTGTGCTATATAGATAAAGGCTGTACCATGGACAAGGAAATGAATATGTGACATATGGGGAAATGAAAAGGGTATGTGTCTTGGAATGGTGAAGAAAACATATATGGAAAGCAATGCCGCAGCTGTTCATCAGATGTAAGCCTAATAACTTAGTGGAGTGGAAACATGTGTGTGTCACAATGATGACAAAGTAAAGCAGGAAAAGGAGAAAAAAAAGACAGGAGTGAAGAAATACCTTAACAGCTATTTATTGTCTTGTTGTATATTTGAGTATACTAGAAATGCAGCAATAAAGTGAACAAATTTACAATGTTTTGCAAGGAATCCACTTGGACTCCACTTGGACTCAACTCAGACTTCATTCAGAATTCCTACCAAATATGGAGCATGGGAAAATATTGCCTAATTTGGTTAGCATGCCCATTGTATACCCAATCCCATATATAGTGTCAGATTTATTTTATTCACAAAATTGAGTGAGAAAAATGCAAAAAAGTTGAAAAAAGCCTGTGCTTTGCAAAAACTCAGCAGAATTCTGAGCAGATCCCACTTCAGGCTACCCCCAAACCTGAACAACTAGTTACAACTCACCTCTAGTACTGAACCATCTACATGTTGGTAAAAGTACTGGGCGGCCCTGGGACGATACATTGGGACATCCCATTGTCCCTGGTCCGGTGTATGGGATGGCCCATGGGACGACATTTGGTGTTGTGGGATGTCCCATGTCCCATGGAACATCCCACACAGAGGGGGTGTCTGGGGGCATTTGGCACGTCCCTTCCCTAGCTATTCAATAGAAAACTCAGAGTGATGACAGCATCTAATTATAAATTTCCAGGCCTTATCATGGCCACTATGGGTACCATGGGTGCTATGGCATAGTATAAGATTGTACATACTTATTCTTTTGAGAGTCACAGAGCTGATTGTCCTTCAAGGTCAGTGACAGGGTGTGAAGATACAGCAGTTGTTTCCACATATAAAGACAGAAGGAGTGGGACAGGAAAAGTGCTGGAGATGTTGGGTAATGAGATGGGATTGAGGGGGAGGATTGAGGGTGTGCTTCTAGTAAACCAATCCCTAGTGCATGTGGCAAGCTGAAGCTTGTAGGGGAGTAAGTGAGCAGAACATGCATGATATACAAAGAAAAGTAGGGCTACATATGCAGAGGAGGCTGAGCTGAAAATTAAACATGTGCATTATGAAGAGCATTTGATCAGGATATCAGTGGTTATTACATTATTGGCTGTGCATACAATGGCTGACTGGGAAGCAGATGCAGAGGATAGATCTGAAATTAGAGTGTGTCTTGAGGACAGTGGACTTGGGTAAGGAGACATCTCACAGAGGCTTTATTGGGACATCCCACAGGCTTGTCTGGGATGTCCCTGTCAGCTTGCAGCTGAGGCTTTTGGACATCCCTGTCATCTTGTGGGACATCCCACCAAGTCTTTGGGACATCCCACAGCCTTGTCTGGGACATCCCTGCCAGCTTGTGGGACGTCCCACAGCCTTGTCTGGGACATCCCTGCCAGTTTATGGGACATCCCACAGCCTTGTTTGGGACATCCCTGTCAGCTTGTGGGACGTCCCTGCCAGCTTGTGGGACATCCCACCAAGGCTTTTGGACATCCCACAGCCTTGTCTGGGACGTCCCTGTCAGCTTGTGGGACATCCCACCAAGGCTTTGGGATGTCCCACAGCCTTGTCTGGGATGTCCCTGCCAGCTTCTGGGACATCCCAACGAGGCTTTGGGACATCCCACAGCCTTGTCTGAGATGTCTGTCAGCTTTTGGGATGTCCCACAGGCTGGTTGGACTGACTGCTTGCTCAGCATCTGCTAAGTAATCATACCAATAAACCATTATATCATATGTTATAACATAATTTCAAATAATTTACATTTAGCAACTTACTTAAAATAGACATTGCAAATCAAATAATTATTTTGTTTAATTATATACATATCTACATTATCAGGAGATGAGGGAGAGAGGTGGTGGTGGTGATGGTGGAGAGAAGAGGAGAGGTGGAAATGACCAGGGGGAATGGAGGGGGTGGGCAAGGGGAGAAGGGCAGGAGGTGGATGGGAGGTGGGGCTGGCAGGGGGCAGGAGATAGGCAGGGGGAGAAGAGGCAGGAGGAGAGAGGAGAGGGAAATGGGAGGAAACGGGAGGGAAACAGGGGGGACCTACAAAGTTACATACCAGGGTTACCCACATGTCCACCCCCCTCCACGTCACCCCCGTCACCCCCGTCATCGTCGTCATTCCCATGTGGCCCCGTTCCCATTTGTGTTGCCGTAGCCATCCCGTTTGCCGTCCTGTCCTCGCCATTTCCGTCCTTGCCATCCCCATCGTCGTCGTCCTCGTTGTGGCGGTCTCCGCTGTCATCATCCCATTCCCTCGTTCCGGCCATCCTCGGTTCCGTTGCCTGTTGTCCCGGTCCCCGTTCCCATCCTTGCTGTCCTTGTCGTCGTCTTGGTCGTCCTCGTTGTCCTCGTTGTCCTCATTGTCCTCGTTGTCCTCATTGTCCTCGTTGTCCTCGTTGTCCCTGTCCCCGTGTGGTGGCCCACGGCCGTCGGCCCCATGCCATTCGTGTTGTCGTTGCCGTCCCGTTTGCCATCCCGTCCTCATCGTCCCTGTTGCCATTGTCCTTGCTGTCCCGGTCTTGTTGTCCTCATCATCCCATTCTCTCGTCCTGGTCATCCTTGTTTCCGTTGTCCGTTGTCCCCGTCCCCGTTCCTGTGCTCACTGTCCTCGTCATCATCCTGGTTGTTGTCCCCCTCCTGGTCGTCGTCCTGGTCCCCATGCCCGCTGCCCTACTCATCATCCTCGTCTTTGTTGCCCCTGCCCGTTGTTGTCTTCCCGTTGTTGTGGTTCCCGGTTCCCGTTGTCGTCTTCCCCTTTCACGTCGTGGTCGCATTCGTTCGTTTACCCCGTCGTCCTCATTCTCGTTGTCCCCGTTCTTGCTCTTGTGGTCAGCCTGGGTTGTCCCCGTTCTGGGCTGTGTCCTCCCTCCTTGTCGACCGCATCCGCGTCCGCCTGTTGGCCTTGTTCGCGTTCATTTGGCGCGAGGGTGCGGCAAAAAAACCCAAAACTGTTTACTATTAATAATTAGTTAGTAGAATACATGAAAAAGATAAATGGACCACTTACCTGGGGTGCTCTGGCATCCGCACCCGTTGTCGCGTTGTTGTTGAAAACGACGAGTCTTGTTGAACACGCGCACGAGACTTTCAACCGGAAATTGCCGATGTCCCAAACGGGGTCGAGTTGCCATATAGGGAAGGGTGGCTGGATTTTCTTATTATTATTACATGTACTACAACACCTCAATGGCCAGGGCAAGACCCTGAAGAGATGTAGGTATGATACACCTACCCCGAGAGGAGTTTGTGTATTTTATTTTATTTTATATGTGGAGATATTCACAATGCATTTTATGCCTCTGCCAAAATTGGACCCTTAAACACCTAACTTTGCGACTACACGTCTGAAAAATCTAAAATTAATTCTAGGAGTGCTAAGGAAGGTGTACATTGTGTTCCAGACAAGTGCCTGGTAGATGGTGGTGCCAAACAAGGCTGTTGGACATCCCACAAGCTGGCAGGGATGTCCCAGACAAGGCTGTGGGATGTCCCAAAGACTTGGTGGGATGTCCCACAAGATGACAGGGATGTCCAAAAGCCTCAGCTGCAAGCTGACAGGGACATCCCAGACAAGCCTGTGGGATGTCCCAATAAAGCCTCTGTGAGATGTCTCCTTACCCAAGTCCACTGTCCTCAAGACACACTCTAATTTCAGATCTATCCTCTGCATCTGCTTCCCAGTCAGCCATTGTATGCACAGCCAATAATGTAATAACCACTGATATCCTGATCAAATGCTCTTCATAATGCACATGTTTAATTTTCAGCTCAGCCTCCTCTGCATATGTAGCCCTACTTTTCTTTGTATATCATGCATGTTCTGCTCACTTACTCCCCTACAAGCTTCAGCTTGCCACATGCACTAGGGATTGGTTTACTAGAAGCACACCCTCAATCCTCCCCCTCAATCCCATCTCATTACCCAACATCTCCAGCACTTTTCCTGTCCCACTCCTTCTGTCTTTATATGTGGAAACAACTGCTGTATCTTCACACCCTGTCACTGACCTTGAAGGACAATCAGCTCTGTGACTCTCAAAAGAATAAGTATGTACAATCTTATACTATGCCATAGCACCCATGGTACCCATAGTGGCCATGATAAGGCCTGGAAATTTATAATTAGATGCTGTCATCACTCTGAGTTTTCTATTGAATAGCTAGGGAAGGGACGTGCCAAATGCCCCCAGACACCCCCTCTGTGTGGGATGTTCCATGGGACATGGGACATCCCACAACACCAAATGTCGTCCCATGGGCCATCCCATACACCGGACCAGGGACAATGGGATGTCCCAATGTATCGTCCCAGGGCTGCCCAGTACTTTTACCAACATGTAGATGGTTCAGTAGTGAGTTGTAACTAGTTGTTCAGGTTTGGGGGTAGCCTGAAGTGGTGGATCCCTTGTTGTAAATAAGCATACTGCATGAAAACTCATAAAAATGACCATTCAAAGTGAAATTTACTCAGAATTGAGGAGTCCTTGAGGAGTCCTTGAGTTCCCTATTATATAAAGGTATACTGACTATGTCCATGAAAACTCCTTGAGGAGTCCTTGAGGAGTCCTTGAGGAGTCCTAAGGAATGTGTGGGAGAGTGCAACATACAGAAAGAGACCATCGGTTGCAAAGAACAGGAGGAGGCACCAGATGTCGACAATTGGGAGTGGTTAAAGTCAGTGATGGAAAATTTGGCAGAAGATGGGATGAGTTGAGAATCCAGTGATGCCAATGATGACGATCTCAAGATTGCGTAAATGCATTGGCGATGCAACATGGACCTCAAGATGAAGATCATTGATGACGAGTACCAAAAGATTGCAAGAACGCAATCCCACAGGGGTGCTAAACTTTGTCACAGGATAAGGGATGGTAGGAACACCGTCAGTGTTCACAATCCCGTTTGTGAGCTACCTGCTTGCTTTTACAATGAGAACTGGCTCGTCCGGCAGACAGACAAGTATATTATACGTGTGCTGAAACCAGCAAGGATGAAATTTGTATGGAGGGAACTGATGGTCAAATAATACTGTACATAATGTGGTCGAATAATACTGCACATAGTGTGGTCGAATAATGTATTCCACAGGATGGAAATGGTCATGAAATTGAATGGAGAAAGGGCATGATTAAGCTGAACTGACAGAAACACGGCACGGCGTGGCTGTTGAGAGGCTGATGAGGAGATGGGAGCACCAGATAAGTTCTCTATGGCTCAGCCACTGAGAGTGCCAATAATGAGATGGGAGCACCAGGTATGACACGACAATGGTGAGGAGATGGGCAGGTGCCAGGTAAGTTCTCTATGGCTCAGCCATTGAGAACTGGATGAGAGCTCTTTGACAACTCAGTCGTGAAGAGCTGGGATGTTTGTCCCTGTTGACGTGTCAGTTTAGTCATATTGTTTTCTGACTTAGTCGTGTTCTTTTCTTCAACATTCACCAGTACAAAGTACCAGTGAGCAACTACCCTTCCTAGGTACCCTCATTCACCCATACATAGTACTAGCAAGCTTACCTTTGGTCTTCCTCGTGGTTGCCTACCCGGTCCCCTTCCTGGTTCCCTCGTGGTCCCCTACTGGTTCAGGTCATGCCCATTGCATCTGGTCTCTGCCATCGTTCGCCTGTACAAAGTACGAGCGAGCTTACCTTTTGGTCCTCCTGGTCCCCTACCTTCATGATCACCCATCTGCCATCCCCATTGGCCCCTTAATCCCATCGATCTGTTCTGCCTTCATACTCTGCCTTGTCTGCCTTCCTCTCCCCTGTTTGCTTGGCCCATAAAGAGGTCAGTAGTTTGTCTGGCCATACTGCAAGACTCCATCTAACTCACAAGCTTTCCAGATGAATTCCCCACCTACCACTTTCCTCATTGACAATTATGTCATTACTTCTCTGAATGCCAGAACATTAACGAACTTCCCCAACCACCAATTCTTCGAATGCAATGATCCCAACCCAAAGTGGTGCTTCCAGTTGAATTGGGCTCACAACGACTTCCTGCAACTGGCATTTGTGCCTCGCTCAATACGATTCGATCACCCGTTACTACAGCACCTAGTCTATGACTACAAAACAATTCCTCTGGAATGTGTTCATAATGACTTCCAACTGGCAGCTGTAGTTTGTGAGAAGTGGAGCAACCTAGAGAACTCCTTGCATCTGGTTGTCTGGGAACTAATGAGCCAAGTGCCTGGTGGGCTTTACCCTCTCAACTTCAAGTATTTCCCCATACCTCACACATACGGCTATTCCCGCTCCCATAAACGCGAACACACTGCCAGGAAGTGTGCTATGCAATCTCGCGACGCTTTCATCCCTCTCATGGCATTATGCTCAATGGCCATCTCGCACTACACCTTTGAGGATGTTCCATACGGAGATGATCCCTCATAGGTGAAAATACTTGTCAAAGATACCAAAATCCACCCCGAGTGGGTTCAGCAACTGCAGGACTTGCCAATTGCTTGGTCCAATGAGGCCAATCCAAGAGTTGGCATGGTCATACATACAGACATGCAAATGGCTAATCCATTTGTGAAGACTCATAAGGGTCGGCATCCCAGTATGGATCATCTGGAGCACCCTTGACAAGCCCTTACGTGAATCGCCCCAACCTGAGGCACAGAAATATTTACTGAACAATGTGCAGGTCCAGGCTGCGATCCAGCAGCAGCGGGAAGAGCGACTAGCATCGACCACTGTGCCCTTTATAGTGATGCCGAAGTTCGGTTCGGAACCGATCGGAACCCGGTTTGAACCGCGAACCGAACCGGAAGTTCGGTTCTGGTTCAGCCATTTGGCTGAACTGAACCGCTGGTTAAGTTTGCGGTTCTGGCACTGACATGCGGTTCAAACCGCGAACCGTAATGTATAGTTACCTACGTAGATACTCATTTACTTAATTTTTCACATTTTTTTCTATGCAGTCGCGTGAACTTAGGTCATGTGACCTTAAACATACTCGCGTGCAATTTCAAGTTCGACTCAACACTGACGTTACTCAACAACCACGGTGAGTAATGACTTTATTTCATATTTTACTGACATTTTTTTACATAGAACAGCCCCACAGGGCCCACCTTGACCACATAAATAAGGCGCCCGCGGTCGACTTCACCTAACAACCTCCCTCGCGTTCCAACGCGAGTCGGAGTGAATTGATGGCAGCAGCGGCAGCAGCAGCAACGGCAGTGGCAACACCACCAATGCCACCACCCCGACGACGACAACAGCAACGACGACGATGACGGCCAAATGATCCCCAGCGACAGCAACTGCAACAGCCACAGCAGCAACCGCAACAGCAACCGCAACAGCAGCAGCAGCAACCGCAACCGCAACCGCAACAGCAGCAGCAGCAGCAGCAACAGCAACGCCGGCAGCAGCAGCAGAGCAACACCGGCAGCAGCAGCAACCTGCTGCCTCAAACGCGGATGATCGTTCCCACTGCCGCCTACAACACCAACACCAACACGACGACGACAGGGAAGTTGAAGGCTGGTAGGGTGGTGCGCCCACCTACCAGCCCAGGTACGTACGCTAGCTTTAACCCGTCGACAACTTGCTAACCACACACCTCGCAAACCCGGGCTGACGCGTCAACAGACGCGCAGACATCGTTTGCGAGGAATTCGGCATGGCAATGATGAAGAAGGACGCGGAAAGGGCCAACAACGGCAACAACCACGCACAAAAAAAACGCGGAAAGCGAGATAACTGGCCGCGGAAAGCGAGATAACTGGCCGCGGAAAGCGAGAGAACTGGCCGGGAGAGTGGTGCACCCACCCCGGTCGCCAGGTAAGTCTTTTTTCGTTTGCTGTCGAATTTTCCCCACCACTGCAGACAGGCACGGTCCACGCCTTCGACCATCCCGCCTCCATCCGCCCGCCAATGCACCGTACTGGGCCCGAAGATGCCCCAGCCTGAAGCTACAACCACCCCACCTCCCATCCCACCTCCTGCTTCCCTCGTGAAACCCAGCGCCACATCAATTGATGTGCGCCTGGTCTTCACGAGGAGATTTGGAGGTTGGTTCGTGGTTCGAACCACGTTCGAACACAGACCGAACGCGTTGAAACCGTTCGACGCGGTTCCGGTTCCGGTTCGGCATTTGGCTGAACCGAACCAACGGTTTCGGTTCCGGTTTTCCAAAAAAGTCAAAAAACCAGACCAAACCGAACTTCGGCAACACTAGCCCTTTACTGAAGTGAGCCCTCAGCTGCCCTCAGGTCCTAACAATACGATGCCTTGAGTGGCTCAACAACCTCCCCAGCCAAGCCTGGGTTCCTCCCAAAAGCGTGGGGAAATGTGGCAGGAATTTTTTGTTCAGCAAATGGCCCGCCATGAGAAAGTTGCTGCCTTGGAGACTGAACAAGCAAGGGCATCTCGCCTAGCTCAGCAGAAGGAAAGTGAGCACTTCCATGCACCAGGCAAGAGAGGGGCCACCGTATTCCATTGGTTGGACGTGGATGGCTTTCGCATGAGAACAAGAGTCAACTACCAAGTGATAGAGGATCTGTGGGAAGACAGGTCAAGGGAGCATATGCAGTACAATGCCTTCGAAAGGGAATGGGATTTTGATAACTGCCAAAATCATATATTTTGATATCCATTAGATTTATTATTTTGACCCTACCAAAGCCCTACCAAAAGTTCTAATTCCGGCCTACCTTTAAGTGATGCCTAAATTTGGCACCTGTGATTCCCGACTCTTCCCACATCTTAGAGGTGGTGACACACCCTATTACCCCTTCTAAGTAGAGGTATATTTTCTGCTGTAGGGCCTCCTTCAATAAACCTGCCATAGCTAAGGGTACTGTAGTTACTAATGTCCTATATACAGTAATAACCCATTCTGGAACGTCAGGAACAAGGGCGCTGATGGGCTCGGACTTTCCCATCACTGTTGCTATGGGCCCGCCAATCACTACCGAGTCACATGCGCTCGTCATCGCCAACAGCAAGCACAATTTATTCACAATCTCGCCCTGTTTTCAAGCAGTTTTTTTGACATATCATAGATATATTGTTTTACATACTGTATACAGACTAATATACATGAAAATATGCGAAAGAAAGACAAATAAAAGAAATAAAAAATGATCATACTTGGGGTGCTGCCACTGACCTGGTGGGTACACACCTTCACAGAAGTGCCAGAATCAGTCTAGACATGATGGTGAAGGGCTCTGGAGGGTGGGTGAGGGGAGGGATGGACGCTGGGGGGCGGGGAAGGGCGCTTAGAGTGGGGGGTGGAAATGGGTGGCCAGGAAGAGGCCAGAAAGTGAGGTGGATGGGGGAAATGAAGAGGGGATGGATAGAAGAAGGTCCCCGGCCCAGAACGAGCAGCAGGAAGGGTTAGTACATGGGGGAAAAACCAGAATGAAGGGGGGTACTTACCTACACCCTCGGGGCCCCCCATGGCCCTCCCCACATTCCACCATAAATAAAACCAGTGGGGATGTCATAGGATTCCTGGCCGCAAACGAGAGGTGGGAAGGGGTAAGTATGTGGGGAAAAAGCAGGAGGGAGGTGGGTACTTACCTGTACCATTAAGGGCTCCCCATGGCCCTGCCCACATTCCACCATGATTAAAGCAAATGGGGATGTCATCTCAGACATCCCCAGCACCTCCTTCATCATTGTTGCCATCCAGATTGGCCTCATTGTCAAGTTGCGTGAGGATGGTAGCAATGGCGGTGGCAATAGCGATATCTCGACGATGATGATGCTGTTGACCATGCCATCACTGTGGGTGACTGTCCACATTATCTTCATCGCCTTCATTGTTACGTGCCTGGTCTGCCACCGCTGGTTTCGACTCGGCTCAGCTATGGCTAACAATGGCTAACCCATATATGGCTTATTAGCCAGACTGGACCGTTGTGGCAACGGCTAAACCGCTGTTAATCGTCCAACAAAGGCAATTTGTCACATATATAATTATTTTGTATTTACTGTTTGTCATTGCTCACCTGTACAAAGTACTGGTGAGTATTCCTAGAGACTCATTGTTCCCCCATACAAAGTACCAGCGAGCTCTTGGCTCAGACTCTCCCTCGTTCCATCCTCATTCACCCATGCAAAGTACACGCGGGCTCCAGGCAAATCTTCGTTTGGGCATGCTTACTATGTTCTTGTTCGCCCGTACAATGTACCAGTGAGCTCCAGGCCCTCTCGGCTCAGACATTCCCTCGTTCTGCACTCGCTGGCTCATACAAGCTATCAGTGAGCTCCAGACTCCCTTCAGCCTTGGCTTGGGTGCTGCCATCAGTCAATCAAATCTCATTCACCTATACGAAGTCCCAGCGAGCTTGGTGTTCCATCATTTCTCATCCTTGGGCTCCATCTTACATCAACCGATCCTTCCCTCCTTGGCATCCGTATCTGTATGTACCATTTTTTTTGCACCTATTCTATTAACTCAAAAAGTGCTGTCAGATGGAGTCGACCGTCAAAACCTTCCTCCTCGATAACTTTGTGATCACCTCCCCAAACACAGGTCCCTTAGCTGCCTTCCCCAGTTCCCACAACTTCGGCTGCGACAATCCATCTCCAGAATGGACCTATAAGACGAACTGGGCTTGCAATGACTTTATACAGCTCCCATTTGTGCCCTGTTCAGTCTGATGGGATCATCCACTAATACAGCATCTAGTTTGTAATTACAAGTCGCTACCTATTGAACATGTCGGTATTTGCTTCCAATTATCAGTTGCTGTCCAACAAAAATGGCATGATCTTGAAACTAGGGATGACCACAGGTTTGGGTCAACCCGCGGTATAACCAAAACGGGTTGCGCGGGTACAGGTAGGGTGTTTGGTTTCGTCACCCGTGACCATACCGTGACCCGTACCCACGGTTTGGCGGTGTGTCACGGGTTCATCACACAACCACCACAACCACCTCGACGGATACGACCAAGGGCGAGCAAGCGCACGGTGACCAGACGACCGACCGGAACAGTCAAAGGAAGGAGCAGGGAAGCGGCCGGGGGGTGGTGCTCCCACTTCCCGGCCTAGGTAAGTCTCAATTTCTGATCAAGTAATGAACTGTAGCTAACTACGCTATGACAACAACAACAACAGCATGGGGCAACAGCACGCAACAACAACGACACGTCGCCCTCTCGTCCACCTCGCGGACACGCAACAACAACAATGCGTCACCCTCTCGTCCACCTCGCGGACACGCAACAACAACAACGCGTGCCCCTCTCGTCCACCTCGCGGACACGCAACAACAACACCAACGCGTCCCCCGGCCCGGGCCTTTGTCCACCTCGCGGACACGCAACAATGACACGTCCCCCTTCGTCCACCTTGCGGACATGCAACAGCGACGACGGCGACGCGTCCCCCTCTTTTCCCCCTCTTGTCCACCTCGCAGACGCGCTACAACGCGTCCGACGGCACATGCCCCCCTCATTCCCCATGTTGATCACCTCGCGGACAAGCACGTCGCGTCAATTGACGCTGGCGCTGCATCTGCGAGGTTGCAGAGCGGAATGGGGGCTGTGGTGGACAGCGGGACGCGACGGTACACCACAGGTAAGGTGTACCGTCGTGACCCGTGGATGTTCGGGTGCGGTGCGGGTCAAAACCGCCCCAAGTAAGGTGTTCACGGGTACGGGTGCGGTGTCAGCCGAGCCGACCCGTTCAAGACCCGTGGTCATCCCTACTTGAAACTGCTCTCTTTGTGGTTGCTCAGGAATTGCTGGCACGAGCCCTGGCCTATTTTTCACTTGAATCCAAATGTTTCCCCCTTCCACACACGTTGGAGAGGGCTCCTGGTCTCAGAGGGAAGACTCAGGAGGAGTCGCAGCGGGGAGGGGGAAGCAAGGGAAAACCCTGAGATGGATGACTAAGCTACTAACAGGAAAGGGAAAGACTATCTAACGGTCCTCGGGGTCCTAGGGGCTCGCAGCACCTGCTGCAGGTACCCCCCTCCGAAATGGTGTGCGCCCTCGCACACATCTCCTGCCTCTGACTCATCCATATCCTCCACAAAACTCTACCCAATCATCTACTATCCTCACTATCACTGGGGCTAGCGCAGGCCCAAAAACCGGATTGGGGTTGCCACACAAAGGATGCATCATCTCAGTGAGCACCCCTAAAAAGGTCTTGTGGTTCGGGGAGAGGTCGAGGAGACTGTAAAATCATGGGTCTTCTTCCGATCCCCAGGCAAGTTCAGCGATCTAGCAAATACGGGACATATCCTCTGGGAGAGCCTTGTTGAGGGCAAATGCGAAGCCGGTTCGAGCTGGTTTGTAGTGCTGGGGTGGTGGTTCCTCTTCTATCGTTTGGGTACCTGTGTTGACAAGTCGTGGGGGTGGTAGGATGGGTGGGATAATTTCGGTGGGAACTGGTTGGCGGGGGTGCTGAATGGCTGGGTTTGGGAAAGGGCAACGGGCGCGACATTGGGGTAAAAGGCGACGATTGCGGCGGCGGGTGCTGCTCCACGGTCGAGCACCTGTACATAGGTCAGAAAAATCTCGTTCATATATACTAAGTTGAGATATGAAAATGGGGGCCGATGGTAGCACTTGGGGGGGTGGTATCTCACGTTGAGGGGTGCGTTTGTGACACGTTTTGGGGTTTCGTTGGGGTATGGGGTGTCTGTGGGGCCACTCCTGGCGCATTTTGGGGCGTGTAGGGAGCCTGGGGCGTCTCTGTTCGCATTTGCGACGTGTTTTGGGGCATCTGCGGGGTACCTGGTGTCCGTGGGGCCATTTGCGATGTGTCTCGGGGCGCGTAATGGGTATGGGGTGTCTGCGTTCGCGTTCGCGTGTCATTTCGGGGCGTGGTTGACGCGTTCTGGGGTGTCCCTGGTGGTGCAGACGAAGGTGGTGGCGTTTGGGCTGATATCGACGCATTGGACCGCTGCGTTGGGTCTTGGGGCCGTGGTCTGGCTGGTATCGACGTGTCAGGGGTCGACGTTGGGATGTGGGGCATTTCTCGACGCGTGGGGGCTGGTGATGACGTGGCAGCAGCGGCTGGGCTGGACTGGGGCTCGTTTGCGTACGCGGTTGCTTGCGTTGACTGTCCTTGGGTCAACGGCGACAGGGCTGGACGATGGGGCTGTGAGTGGGGCGTTCTGGGTAGCCCTGTTGCGTTTTGGGGTGCCGTTGGTTGCATACACGGCGGCGGCAGCGTTTTGGCATGTGGTGACATGGCGGTCGCATTGGACGATGGTGGCATGTTGGATGTGCATGCGGACGGCGTTGGGGCTTGAGACGTGGCAGACGGGGGTGCCATGGATGTTGCAGGGACTTGTGAGGCGGTTGGTAGCTTGGGGGACGCGAATGGCATCGCGCCCATTGTTGGCCGCATGTTTTCTGCCTGTTGTGAGTCCTGAGCCGTCAATTTGAGGTGGGTACCTTCCGTTGCTCGATGGAGCACTTGCCGTGCCTGTTTTTCTTTCTGTCTCTTCTTTTCCTTCACCTTTTTCTCTGCATTTTTCTCTTCTTCCTCGCATTCTGCTGCTAACCGTTGTCATAGTTTGAGTATCCGCGCGTTGCGTTCGGCATGGAGTTCCTTTTCGGTCTTCTTGGTCTTGGGGTTTCGTGTTTTGGGCGCCATGGCGTAGTCTGTAGATGTTTAAGCCGTATGAACAAAGAAGTGGTCGGGGATAAGAGATAATTCAGGCGCGTGAAAAAAGTGAGACCAAATTTGGAGGTAACGAAATAAAACAGAACGAGAAACAAAAGATAACGGATATCAATGATAAATGAGATGGGCAAGGGGAGAGTGTCGGTCCTGTTGTGTTTTCGCACTTCGTTTGCATGTCCTGTTGGGTTCCTGGTTGAATTCCTTCAATATTCGAAATTTTGTCTTTTGATCTTGTCGAGATCTGGTCCTACGGGTGCGTGGCTTGAATCTCTCTCATCACCACATTGGAGAGGGAATCTCCTGGTCTCAGAGGGAGGACTCAGGAGGAGTCGCAGCGGGGAGGGGGAAGCAAGGGAAAACCCTGAGATGGATGACTAAGCTACTAACAGGAAAGGGAAAGACTATCTAACGGTCCTTGGGGTCCTAGGGGCTCGCAGCACCTGCTGCAACATATGGCTACCACTGCCTTCATACATGTGAACATGCTGCCAGAAAGTATGCCATGACGTTGCAAGATGCTTTCATACCATTGATGGCATGGTGTTCGATGGGTATCTCATTTTTCATAACGAATCTTGAACTATATGGCGACGACCCTAAGTGGGTGAAGATACTCATTGATGAAGCCAAGATCCACCCAGAGTGGGTCCAACAACTGCGAGATTCACCAATTGCCGACTTCACCGACAGTGTTCCAAAAGTAGGCATTGTCATAGATGTACATCAATGCAAATGGTTAGGACACCTCCCAAGACTTATCAGAGCCTGCATCCCTATCTGGTTTGTATGGAGCACCCTCGACAAGCCCCTATGCACATCACCGCAACCCGAGGTGGCAAAATACTTACCTAACAGTGTACAAGTCCAGGCTGCATTACAACAGCAGGAGTTGGAGCAGTTGCCTCCAAAACCATCTGGCGCTACCGTCGATGTAACACCCTCCCCAGAGAAATTTCCTAAACCAAACCCAGGCTCTTGCCAGAAATATGGAGAAACTTGGCAGAAGTTCTTTGTTCAACAAGCAGTACACCATGAGAGAATTGCTGCCATTGAGACTGCACAAGAAAAAGCTGCTTGCTTGGCTTGCCAGAAGGAAAGTGAGCACTATCATGCACCAGGGAAGAAAGGGGCTGCTGTCTTCCACTGGCTGGAAATGGATGGCTTTCACCTCAGAATGAGAGTCAATTTCAGAGAGATAGAGCATCTTTGGGAAGAAAAGCCAGTGGAACATATGCGGTATAATGCTTTTGATCGGGAATGGGATATCTGTACTGAATTCAACCTGATGCGCCAGACAATGAAGACCCATTTGGTAATGATGACTATGATGGCGAATACAATGATCCCACCTTGGAAGAAGATGAGATGGGGCAACCCACTGGTCAAATGGAGAGCCAATCGATACCGGCGGGTCCACTTCCCATGGAACACTGGCGGCGAGACATACTGTCTATTCATGGTGTCAGCAACCGCCACACGGATGCCGCAGCTCCTAAATTTCTAAGCACACTTGACAGCTGTCTTTACGATTGTTTTGGATTTGATTGGGATGACACTACCTACTTTGAGGGTCCTACACCATTGGATGCTGAATGGGAATGGACTCTCAATATTTTGCAGGACCCTCGCCCTGAAGTGGCTTCGAAATACAAGGGCCCAATCTTCAACTTCATCACACATCTACTCCATGAACCAGTGGACAGCTCATCACCCATGCCATGGGATCTCAGTTCATCCAGTCTTTTTCCATTGCGTGAAAGACAGGACCATTATCTGACAATTGAGCCAAAGGAAATGGTAGGCAATACAGCGAAAAAATTATATTTCATTTATGCTACGAAGGCTACCAAGGGTATTGATTGGCTGCTCACAGTAGATAGTCCGGTTACTGCTATACAATGCCTCTGCTCGTGCAGAGATATTACAGAAGCTGTTCAGTATCTCATGGGACAAGGAATTCCGTTCAATACTCTTAATCCTTGCCACGCATTTTCACCTCCACCACCTCCTGTCTCTCTTGGTGTGTGTCCAATCGGTTATCAGCCCGATGCTGCTGATTATGCCACTTATGAAGTGGCTCGGGACCATTTTCTCCATTCTTCATGTGCATGTGCAGCCATCCTCAAGGGTGGTATTGTCTGGCGCCTTGCAATGGAATTCATTGGCCCCAGATGCATTCTTACCGGCCCCTCCGATGTCTGACTATCAATACTGTATCATGAAAAATGGACTATTTATTTCACTGAAGCTTTTCTGTAAGACATTGAATGAATGAATGAATATCTTCCAGGAGTTGTATCTGTGCGTCATCATAAGTCTCCAACTCTTGAAGCTCCTGACCCCAATCCAGACCATCAGTAAAGTTAAGACCTCTTCCCTGCCAAATGGAATACTTCAAAAGTTGAAGCGCTTCCATTAATTCTGGTGAAATGCAATTTCGTCGTGCTGTCATGGTCTCCTTGCTTGATGAGAATACCCATTCACAAGATACTGCTGAAGCTTGTATTGGCAAAATGTCCATGGCAAGAGGAAAAATTCTTGGATAGCAAAGTTGATTTTCCTTGTCCCACCCATATTTAGCATGAAAAGGATACACCGGTCATTGACCTCACATACCTGCCAGTATAAAAGACTATTTGTTGTTGGTTGTGTATCACGAAGGTATGCTGCAGCTTCCCCCTCTATTGCCCATTGCGCAGCTGAGTGATTTTGATTATGGTTGAGGCCAAGGATGTCTCTTGCAGTTGGATGTGGCCGTATGGCAGGTGGATCTGCATTGTTTACAGTAGGGGCATCAGTTCCAGTATGAGAGATGGCATCATATGGGTGAAGCTACATAAGATAGAGTAATGCAGCTGATAAAAGCAAAAAATGTTGGTACATATGGCATTATTATAATAAACAACTCCTTCACCCAATCAATCCATTCTGGCTGGTACTCCTCGAACCACATCAATTTGAAAGATGAATCCAGAACTGGGGAAGAAAACTGGTTAGCAAAAGTAAAGGATCAATGAAATACGAACTCATAGCCAGTGTATAAGCAGAGACCATGTCAGTTTGGCTACTATATGATTCGAGTTTGTCGATCCCATGTTGAACAATATCAGAAGTTTCCGGATTCTCATCTTGATGTACTTTCCAGACGTTGAGCATTGCTTCAAATGCAGGTACAGCATGACATAATGTTGGAGTCTTCTCATGTGATAATATTTGTTGGAATGCGTGTGGAATCTGACAATGATAATGTGTTATATACAAAAGCAACAATCAAATACACTAACCTGGAGAATAGAATAAAATTTTTGAAGAGCATCCCAGTCAGATTCATCAAGCTTGAACTTGTGTAATTCAACAAATTCCTAGCTTTCAAGGAAGGTGTCAAGAACCTAGGTAACCAAGTCAATATTGGCCACCATGAAAATTAGAAAGAAAAATACTTCTTGAAGGTCGATGGCTCCTTCAATCATGAGGAGTGTTGAAGGCCACCTCACTTCCATGTCATGTAGAAGCTGAAGCTCTTTCCGCTCTAGTCTCTTGAACAATGATGAAAAATATTGTCGGCACAGAGAAGATGATCGTATCTAGTATAAATTAATGTTTGCGCACCAAACAGTAAGTTGCTGTACAAGAAAGCAAAAGAGAGACACACCGCACGAATGAGAGACCAAACTGTCGCAATTGGATCTTGGTCAAGTCCTTCCCAGAAGTTTGAAGGGTAAAAGTCTTTGGCAGTTTCAGCAACATAGTCGAGATCGGTGATTGCCGCTAGCACAGCCTTGCAGGCAAGATTGACGATGTGAGGAAAACATCTGGAGGCAAAGAGCATTAGTAATTACAGTGCAGCAACAATATCATATCACATACCTAATTCGACATTCAGTTTTGTGAAATTTGATTTTTTGTCATCGAAGTTCACATTCCAACATGGCCATGAATGTATTGTTGTTTGAAGCATTGTTGAGAGTGATCCATCTGATCTAAAAGGATGAGGGTCAATGAGAATACTAAGAAAAATTTGAATACCTTATCAGTAATCAGAAGCCAATCGGTAACATAGATGAATACATGTCGCCCAGGAACACGATGAAATCCCACTAAGTCAGAATGTAATTTGAGAATGTGTTGAAGGCCACTCGGGGTTTCTTTGGTATGTGATTGTATCCAATGAGCAGTGACAGCCATGAAAGGTGAGCAATTCGGATCAGACCACATGTCCGTTGTGAATGAAAATTTCCCTAAAGAAAGAATGCTGTTCCTCCATTAATAAGATTGTCCATAAATTAGGTAGCAGCTACACTGACCTGCATGTCCCGACTTAGTTGATCTAAATGTTCTTGAAGTGTCTCTTCGATGCATTTATGGATTGTGGTTCTACCAGGAATATCTGACTCCCGGAGTTCCTCTTGAAGCATCAGGAAAATTGCACACAGGTGTGGTGATTCAACAACATTGAGTGACTGAAATCATAATATCTCATCAATACAGAAATATAAAACCATATAAAAATATACTTGATCATCCCCAATGATGAACTGGACGATCGCATCAATGAAAGCTTCCCTTGAGAATGGAGTCCATCCTTGTGGCACCAGTCCTGTTGATTGCCCTTTGCCCTTTCGATATTCCTGCAGGGCAGCCTGGGCACTCTTCACCTTTATGTTGACCCCGAACTCATCACAACGGGATACCCAAATGTCCATGTGCTCCTCCATCAAATGACGGTGAAGAGTCCCGGTGGATGTCTTGATACTAAATTTTGCAATCTGGTGGTTCGGATTCATTGCATGGATAGTCCTATTAAAGTTGTCAAACATGATATAATAACCAGGCTGTTGAAAGAACATACCTGCAGAAAGTACAAATCTGCTGGTTTCCCCTCTTTTCAAAAAAAGTCCACACGTCTGATGCGACGTGACAAGTCTTGTTGCCCACAGGACCATCCGTTTGCAGTGAAGGAGCTGCTGGATTCGCTGCAGGTGGCCATCGGTTATGGGTGGATTTTGACCCAGAGCTGGACCCAGAGCTGGACATTGATTCTGGCGACATTGGTGGGGGCGTAGTATTTTCCAGATCAAAAAATGGGAGTGAAGGTGGTTGTTGTGAAGTCGAGGGTTGTGGAGGTGAAAGCGGGGAGAAGATATCATCGTCATGAGAAGTCGACGGTAACTGAAATGTGACATGTCTTGTAGGTATGATTGGACTTTTGGCAGAGGGTTGCTTGCAAGGGGTTGACATAACAGGCGTCTTCCTTTGCTGACGACAACCACAGCGTGAGCAGGGAGATGGCGTAGACAATATGTCGATAGCTGTTGCTACATTGTCCGGATCATTAGCTTTCGCAGAAAGAACCCTGCACCGGGAATAACGCGATATCGTAGGCCCTGCTTTTGGCATGGGTGTATTGGGTTGAACAACATGACCTGATAGGAAACCTGGGCCAAAGGTGTTGATGTCAAGATCTACTTCAACAGCCTTGCCTTTTCCCTTGTCTCGGCAGATCTGTTCGGTAGTTGCAGTGGATGGTTGAGGTACTAGAAATGTCAGTACCATATAGAAGCAGGTTTAAAAATAAAATATATACCTTGAATTCGGAAGGATGTTTGAAGCACGCCATTCGCAAAGGCAGTCGTCTTGGACTTTTTGGGTGCACGACGAGGAGGCATGTTGGTCTGAAGAGTTATGCAGAGTTTAGCTCTAAATAGCTGAATATATTTCAATTGACGACTAACATCATTTTCAATTTACTGGACCTCCGGACATGGATAGCTCTACTACATTTCCACTGGTGTTGCCTCATGGCAAAGTGTCCATCTCAACCAACATGTATCGCAAACACATGTATCGTTGTATGAGTGTGTCCTGCCATGAACCATGCCCTTACTGACAATTAATATTCCTATGAGACTGCACCCCTCTACAACGTGGTGAACAGGTTGAATATGCAGATAGAAGGTGTTGGGTGAGTTTGATGGCAGACATATGAAATACACATGAAACACAGATATTGGAAAAAGTACAATAGAAAAAATGTGCACATCTCAGCAGTGGTGAAGCAAAAAGGTGAAGAGATTTAAAATAAAATAAAAAGGTGGTACTAAATGCAGCAGCATGCAGACACATTGCAGCCAACGTTGCAATGGTGAGTTTGTGATCTATGCCTGGCATCGAACAGGCAGATCTTGGTGAAAAATATGAATAAGAATGAACAAACCCATCATGAAGAGACATGGGCATAAGTCAATGTACCCAGAACAGGGGAAGCAAAGAGCAGGGGGAAGATGACGCCAGCCATAGCGAAATGGCAGATAAGAACCGCAGCATGTGGGTTGGCATTGATCGATAACACAACCAAAGTCTCCCTACGATTCAATTGGGAGGAGAGAAGTGACAAGCCAGTGTGCCAAAGGTGGGGAAAGAGTCGGAAAACGATGCCAGCAGCCAGCTACAGCAAAGAGTAGAGAGCGTCGACAGTGACAAAAAATCTCCCTATGATTCAATCGAGGGGAGATGAGAGAAAAGACTTAGACGAGACGTGTAAACTAACCGAATCATGTGACCATGAGACTTGACTACTGGTAAGGGCAAAGCCTTTCCAATCTCTTCGACTTTGACCAACTTTGCTGGTGCTCAGCACCAGCAAAATCTTGTCTCACTGCTTTCACTACCAACTTTACCGGTGCTGAGCACTAGCAAAGTTGTGTCTCTGTCATCTCTGTTGTCTCTGCATCTCCCTTCTTTTGCTATCCTGATCTTGTTGTCTGGCCCACATTTTGCCTCCTTCTCCCCCTGTCTGTTTCACCAGTGCTGTGCACCAGCGAACCTTTTCCTTGTCATCACCTTTTCATATCACCCTGTGCACTGGCGGTGTCTTGGCATGTTTTACATGTTCTCTTGGCAACAAACTTGGCGATTTCGTGTCAACATGTAGCTGATGTAGCAACATGTTCACATTCTTCCTTGTAACAGTTGTTTCGGCAGAATGTCTGGGACATTTGCCCTGAGCCATGGTTCTTTCAAGGTATATCAGTCAAACAATAACGTATCACAAAAATGTTGTCTAATTTCAATGGGATTAGCCTATGTGGACCATTCTATCCTCCTTCATGGCCGAATGTGCTTTCGCCCAACTTTTTTTTGGCCTGCTATGAGTGTTTTGGGTCTCAAGTTCAAGAAATGAATGGCAGCTGACAATCTTGGTGAGCAATGATTCCTTTCAGCATCTTATCTTGTGCACTTAATGAATATCAAGTGTCTACATGCCATTGGAGATAACACCATTATTGGCGCAGGAGCAATCAACTCGGCCACACCCTATATAATCCTCAATGCCTGCACCGCACCCCTTCCTTAGCCATGCCCAGACCCTATTTCAAGATCCCAATTGGCAGTAGCCCAGCATGTTGTCTTCGCTCTCCACCTGCTATCTCTCATTGTCATCACCATCCCAATCCCAGGCCATGACCTCAGCGATGCCGTGTTTTACATTGCTTTTGCACCAAACACGTCAATGCCCCATGAGTCATGTACATCGTTGTTGAGAGTTATGTGGTTCATGATACAATTAACGAATCCAGCAGAGTAAGATGCCTAATTGTCACATCAGACTTGATGGCTTGGACTTCGAGGTGAAACTTGGAGCGAGGCACATGTCAACACTACAGTAGAATGATGGAATAAGAAATTCGACCGTCCGGGAGTGCTACGTACAACTTTGAGTTGGATTGACCCCAATGATTTCGCTGCCAACGAACATGCTCCATGATGCGATGGTCAATAGGTTGGTTGCGGGCACGGTAATGTGGCAAGACCAATGAAATGTTAATGGACAGCTGATTCGTGCCCTCTGCACCAGTTAAAAGGGCATTGTATTAACTTTGACATTGCATTTTACACAAAAACCAATCTTGCATTAGTACAGCAGCTGTCTAGTGACATTGTGAGCCATGGGCAATGCCAGACAACAAGCTGCAAGGCAGCAAACACACCGAAAACCTCAAATTTATTAAATTTCCTAATTTGGAAGTTTATCACGGCTAAAAACGGCTAGCCATGGATAAGCCAAGGTTTAACCATTAGCCGAGCAATGGCTCAGCTCAGCTCAATCGGCTTATGGTTTCGGACCGAGCCGTGGCAACACTACCACTAATAACTGTAGATCCTGACTAAATGTTGAAACTCCTGATGTGTGAGTCATAGAACCAAACTAAATCCCCCCACCGCAATGCCTCAGGCCCAGTGAAAAGTCGCACGAAGCTGCTCGAAATGGAATGAATTGTATCGTAGTTAGTGATGTCGCTCGGTGTCGTTAGAATATGAGACAGTTTGAAGGTTTTTTTAAAAGCAAGTAAGAAGTGACAGAGAATGAGATCGGATGAGAATGAAATGCCCCCTAGTATCTGACTGCATTCGATTTGCTTCGACCACTCTGTTTGCTTTATGAATCACGTTGAATTGTATATGATTAATACAAATGTAACCGAAGGGGAAAGGAACAGCCCCGCCCCCAACTGGTCCCAACCCGCTACCGCTGCCGCTGCCCTGACCCCAGCTTCTACTCCTGCATCCCCTCGGATCGACTGGATCCCCTGGCTCTTGCCCCACCCGGATATGCTAAGATAGGCCTCATTCAAATACGACTAATGTCATGTGATGAAAATTGTCACGCTTGGCAGGTAAAACACAGTTTAACTCACCAAATGCCTATCTCCTCCATCCACATTTCAAAAATAAAATTTATGGCTCCTGGGAACCACACATAATTGTATCCTAAATAACTTTCAGGAAGTAGAATTTTTATTTTTGACTTGTGTAATGAGGAGATGCAAAAGCAAGTTTGATCTATGCCTACAAACAAGGCTATATTTTCAATCAAAATGTCACATTTGTTTCGAAATGGCTGAGGGCACATGATTTGTCACGAAATGTCACATATAGTCGTAAATGAATGAGGCCTATCTTACCCATGCTCCTTCCCATCTGCTCTGCACACTCGTCCTGTTGTTACTACTTCTTCCGCATCCTTGCTGCTTCATCTTCATACTTCTGCATTGGTGAGATTCATTAGCTTATACTGTTTGTTGACGATAAATGCTGACATACTTTCTTGGTTTTGATGGAAAGACTGTCAAAGTACTCCTTAAACTCACCAGTGCATCCTGCAGGGTTCAATGAGGCCCATTCAAGGGCGCAAATGTTTCTCGCCATATTCACTGGCCCTGGTCGTAACTTGGCACCCTTCTTCCCCTTAACCGCAGCCATACCAAAATGTGTTGGAGGGATAATGATGCTGCTGGCAGAACCAGAGTCAGTTACAGTGGCATCAGGGGTTATATTTGGGATCATGTCTGAGTCTATGGGTTCCTTGGCAAAAGTGGGGTTATCAGCAGTATCTGGGATCATGACTATGGGTTCCGTCGTAGATGTGGGTTTACCCCCAACTGAATCTGCATCGTTGTTGGGCAGGTTCAGGTTGTTCATGCTGGAAGTAGTCCAATCTCGATCACTGATGTCGGAATCAGGTTTGTGTGCAGTTGCATATAAGGAGTTGGCTACCAAAGTGCTGGGAGGTGACAGAGTGTTTAGAGGCGCAGAAAGCTTAGGTATCGACAACTGGTGGGAATCAGGCTGTGGAATGATGCCAACCAGTGGGTTGTGGAACTAGGGCATGTTAGAAATTGATCAAGGGATACGAGTAAACACACCTTGAAACAAGCTTTCTGCTTTCCCTTATCAACTTGTAATTGATTGTTGCCCCCGGTTGAAAGGTCACCAACAGAGCCATGCCCCATCACCTCATCTCCAGATCTCAAGTGCGGTCTGGCATCATCTGTCACTGCGAGTTTCATTTTCTTCACTGGTCTGCTTTCAGTTTTGATACCAACATCGACCACTTCTTGTTTGACACCTGCATTTGTGCCTTTGAAATAATGATGGTGCCAGGATGGATAGTTGTCCATTGTCATGACCCCAAATGGTTTTGGGTGTAATGTCATGGGTTTACCATCGGACCATGGACTTAGATATTTAAGTGCAAAACTATAGATGCACACCTACACTCATTAGTACCCATTCTATGCCTTTCCACATTATACATGCTAGTGAACAGACACAAATAGCATATATGCTTACCTTTATATCATTTATTATGGCTTCATTAGCAATGCCCAGACCTAGCCGTTTATGTATGGTGCACAGAGGCACATTTCCCACTCATTAGTATTTATTATATATTTCTCTGTATTGCGCATGCAAGGAGACAAGCCCAACTAGCATTCTTACCTATATTAGCAGTAATGGATTGATTACAAACCTTGTTTACTTGTATTGATCAAAAGCGGCTCAGCTAGATAATGGGAAATGATTAGATAAGATGTGAATAAGAGGATGATAGGATAATGATAAGATAGGATGCATCAGAGAGTGATTGTGATAGTCTGCTTACATAAAGACAATGGAGGTCTATTGTTCTGAGCAGTCCTTTGTTCTAAACAGTCCAAATGGAGATAGAGCCCATTGTTCACAGCCTCTTTGATGCCATCCATTGTTCCCATGACTCAGTCCCATTGTTCTCACTTTCCCATTGTTCTCAGTCCCCCATTGTTCTCCAACATCCCCTTGTCATCAAGGCGAATTCACTCAGTTCACTCAGTCCAATCAATTCATTACTCAGCATTAGTCAGCTAGATACACTTCTAAGGTTAAGGTTTCATCCTAAACAAAACAGAGTATTCAAAAGGTATTCAAGATATCCCTGAACTAGTAGCCAATGTGCATTTGAATCTTTGGATTTAAGTCAGATATTATAATACCCAGAGATACTCTTGATTGAATAGGCCCTGTAACCAAAACAGTTCATCTTCAACTGGTGAATATTGTTATCAGTATTCATTAGTTCATATTTTATATTCCAGTAGTGAATATTAGTATTTTCAGTACATCACACATCCAATTGCTATTCATCCCTACTCAAAGTCTCAATTCTTAATTGAAGAGACCTCACTATTACATTCTATTGATTCATATAGTACATATACCCACAAACCCCTTCCTGATAGGTTATTTGGATATTAGAAACCCACGAACAACAAGAAGGTACCTGAACAAAGTCAACTCCGGTAATTCTTGGTGAAACAAACATTCACATAACACCATTGCAATCTGATCGACCTTCCAGTTTGCCTCGCACAGTCGCAGCTCGGGGAAGCGCTTCTGCATTTCATCTCTGTAACGATCAATGGTAGATATGCTTGCCTTGGACCAGGTCATAGGCGCGATACCCCCATTGGCAAAATGAGCAAACAAGGACCGTGATACTTTACGGATTTCCGTGGCCCTGTCACCATCAATGGGTTCCTGTTACATTTCCAACTCCGCTTCCAACCCCAATGCCCATTCTGATACCTACCATAACGATTCTGCACTGCACACCTTCCTTTTTTCATTTCTTTTTGTCCTTTGTATTCTTTTCAACGTCATTGTTTCTTCATTCGGACATCCTTGTATTTTCTTGTTCTTGTTCTCTTTTTGTCCCTTCTTCTAGAACAATCCAGACTGACCATGGACATATCCCACGTGACCTTGCTGTACCCGAATAGTCTCCTTGCCGACGGACATCATCGCTATTGTCTTTTCCCTTGCCCTGACATATTGTTGACTTCATCCCACAACAAACCGATCACAATGGCTGTACTCCCAACACAGCTAATTACTGTAATCATCATTGGCAGCATCGCCATCACCTTCCTTATTGGTTTTTACCTTGTTATGATCTATCTTTGGCATCGGTACCAAAACCCTTCCACCATTGATACTTCCGACTTCCACCTCAACAATATATCGACACGTAATTGACAATTGCCATTCTCGGATATTTGGTTTCCATATTCATACCCTGTGCCTACCATTATCCTCCCTGACGATCCAACGACATTCCTCACATGTATGTGAACTCTGAACAATCCCCGATCACAAGACATTTCACTGTTCTCTCTAATCCGACCATCGCCGAAGCACATTCTTTTGGACTTCGACCATAGACCATACGACTTCCCAAACAGTGAACCAACCCCTATCGCATATTGTTCGCATGACATCACTTCGTTGCAGTACCCGATGACTTGTTCCCACAGCTTGTCACCTGTGCCATGACTCAAAACCTGGACCCACATTCATTTATCCTTTTCCATCCGTAACTTTGATACCTCCCACACTCGTTTACAACAATGCCCTTTCTTGGACGAATACTGACATCAGGTGGACTGCATTGTTCCACAGACAGGACAAGACATCACCCCTCGATACGTAATTGACACAGACATTGTCATCCGGTACAGCTTATGCTGTTTGCATGTCTGACCTCGACTAGCCCACTGTCTTAGTTGGTTTTTCCTCCATACATTCCTTTATTTTCTTTCATACCACCAACCTTGCTGCTATATCCCACATTACCTCAAGACACTCCCTTCACCAATCCTACACTGGACGATACCCCTCTTCGACCCGACTGTGCATTGCACTTGCCAGACTGTGCACTTGCCTGTTACAGCAAGTATAGACCCCGAATTGGCAATTCTGCATGTCACATGATCTGATGACAAATCATCCGAGTCATCCGGACCTCTTCTATCCTCAATGACACCTGGGCCTCCAGTTGGATCACGAGAACATCGACATGAGGACGCCTCATATCCGCCTCATGGTGAAAACATGGTGTAGTTGGACATGTTGTAGCTTCATGGTTGCATTTCTATTTACCTCCCCTCAAGACCAGTCACTATATATACTGTTCTTGTTGTTGGTTTGGACTTTTTTCTTCTTTCTTTTCCTTACATTTAGTCTGGTTCTTGGGGCAGACTCATCTTGTTTTGGGTAACCCCCACAGCTCGCAATGACATTAGACCTTGACTCCCCCCTCTTAGCAGTGTTGTCTTAGCTGTAAGCAACAATGAAAGCTGCTCTTCTCTCCTCTGGAAACCGCCTCCCAGTTAAGTTGATTGTTGCTGGAGCCCGCTGCAGAAGCGATCCGTAACAGTTCCCCTTCGTGGTTCTCGACAAATAGCATCATAACATTTTCTCCTTCTGAGGCTCTAGCATTCCCTTGCTTCAGTGCAGCACGGCTTGAACTGGTAATCTCTCGTTTCGCTTTCTGTAACCTCATCCAGTCGCATTTGTGCCAATATCTGACTAAAGGATAATCAGCTTGAATTTCGGGAGCATCCCGCAAATGGGATGGCAGAAGGGCAAAAAGAGTGCCGGCCTTGAGATTGGTATTCATAATTTGGGGGGTCTGGTTGAATGGATTCCTGGTTGAAACAGAACTTGCAAGTGTTTGATATAGATTCCTCTACGGCAATGGTGAAATATGTATGAGATAAAGTGCATATACTCACTGTAAAGTATCTTTTTCAACATTGAGGACAAGATTTTCTTTTTCGAGACGTTGACAATGCTGCTGGAGGATTGTATACTGGCGAACAAGTTTCGAATATGTAATTTCAGAGGTTTGAACTTGAATTTCAGAAGATCTAGAATTGGATGAATCTAAGCTGAAGGTGCTGCTCTAAAAGTTTCATGAGGTGGTGAAATATACAAATCAGTGAGATATATAAGTTGCTACGTACACTGGCTGCACTTGGTGCATCCCAGGACTGTCCTAGCAAGTGCATGCTTGGATCTTCCCAATTGTAAGACATGTTCGATGGCAAATCAGGAGGGAGGCTATTCATATCAGAGACTGTTTTGTTTGATCTACATTGGGTGGAAGACATTTGCACAGGCATTTGGTGTCCAGAGAAACTTGAATGTTCATCTAGAAGAAATATGACTGCAGTGTAATGTTCTGCTAATAAGTAATTTACTTACCAAGACCGGTTAAGTCATTGCTGAATTGCAAACTACATATAGGCTCCTGAAGATGGAACACGTCCATGGAGGACATTGTCAGCACAGATGTTGTCTCGCACAGATGTTGCCGTCATAGGAAAGAGTTCAAGGGAAAGTTGGGTGACGTACTTCTTGTTAATATAATAAATTTATAAGTACTCGAGATCATTGTCAACGTCCTCAGGTTCATACCCCCCCATCGTAGCAACATCCAACCCTGGCATTTCCACCAAGAACCACCACAGAACATCTGGTTGAAAAGGAAATCAATGTGGGACCATTGAGACAATGGCAGTGATTGTCTTCACATCAATCACCCGAAGGCCGGCATCACCCTTGTCTACACAGGTCCATACTGTGTTATGTGAGAACTTGTAGAATGCTGAAAGGGTGCACTGCGGTAATGCGAACAGAATCAAATACCAACTCTACCACAGTGCTGTATGAATTCTGAGGGGTTCAATCTCAATCCAAAAGGTTAGCAAAAATACTCAGAGGTGCTCTGGATAGTGGCGATGATGTTTCCGATGTGCGCGATGTGTGCGATGTGCGCGGTGTGTGCGAAACAGTCGGCGATGTTTTCGGCGTATATGTAGCACTTCGTAGAAGGAACGCAAAGTTTAATAGAGTACAGCGGAGCTATCGCATGGACAGCGCAGTAAAGAGGTGATATGATAGACTGGAATCGGGGGTATACAAGACGTCTCTCTAGTATGTAAACTATAGGGGGTATTTATGCGAAGTTGGTTGTTAGGACAATACAGGGTGAAGAAGGCAAGACAAATAGACGGTGCGCGACGGAACTATGGTGCAATAGGGATGAAATGGAACTGAAATGAAAGGTATAGCACCATGCGAAGCAATTTCCAAAATATCTAGAGGATAGGAGCTATAATGTTTGAAATAAGTGAAACATGTCACATAAAGACTTCCCTGGAACCGGAACGGAATCGGAATGGAATAGGGTGAACGGTATAAGCATGGATGATGTCGGAGAGGCTCGAAATATGTTTCCGAAGGGGGCCGAAGCGCTCCGAAGAAAATCGCCATAATGTCAAATTATCGCCCGTATCGCGCGCATCACGCTGTCGCATCGCAATGGAGATACATATAAATCGGGATGTTTCGCAATAAATCGCAGCGAATCACAGCATGTCGAGACTAGAATAGGTCCAATAGAGGGTTTCCGTGCTTAGGGACGTGCGCTGCGTATCAACGCGTCATTTCATTTGGCATATACTGAGACTAGGGTGAGTGTTCTTTCAATGTCATTGGTTTCCACTTGAAAGAAAAAGTACACTTCTCCAAAGTTGGTGACCCCATCGATTTCGAACTGTGAAGTTGATTTAAACACAGAAATGATAACAAGTGAGAGTCTAAACCTTTATTTTCCTTGCAATCTGGCATCTTCTGCTTTGAGAGCTTCCTTCCACAATGGCCATGCAACCTGTCCATTTGGAAGTCGCAATCGTGCCCACCAAGAAACAAAGAATGGCTGTGGTGTTGGTGGTGAATCGGGTTGGAGATATTGTCATATTGTGATGGCCTCACAGTCATGGGCAGCGTGGGCTGTTCTTTCCAGCGCATGAAGTAACACATACCCATCACTGATATCTTTTGATCCTCGTGGCATGGCATTGTCATCTGGTTGCAGATCTGGAATCAGGATCTTGAGCGCATTAAGTTGGGCACGGCGAAGTCCTCGCATTGAGAGGTTGGCATATATGGGTTTGAAGGTTGATGAATCTCTCGTCCAAGATTTCCAATTGTGCATTCCATTGTCCATTGAGAAGAGCAAATTGGAGGGCCAACACGAATAACTTCAGGGGCGATGTGCAGGAGGCTGTGGGTAACAGGGTGAACGAAATGAAGTTGATCCACCCATCGTTGATAGTAAAGTTCTTCTAATTCCAGCTCATACTCTATCATCGCCTGATGGGCATTCCAAAGCTCTTCAATTGGGATCTTGTGCTGATTCAGTATCCGCATTGCATAGACAAGCTTACAGTAATTTCGCCAGTATTTGTCAGGAAGGACACCATAGAGAAGACCTGGGCCCAGGCCATACAAGTAGAGTAAGAACTCCCATGCTTTGTAACCACTGTTGATCCTCTCAGCTGGGTTGCGAGGGGGGCAGCCAAAAGATCCTGGCAGGTGTGGTATGCAGTCAGCCACAGCCTGGCCATGTTCTTTCCAGATGTCGCCTTGTAGCACTGCCCAGTCCCAAGTTTCCCTCGAGTCTGTCTTGTCACAGCCCATCGTGCCACACCACAAGCCAATTGACTGTTCTGGTGTTTTGCGTGGGAAGTGTTTGAACAAATCCACACCAAGGGTTTCCGGAGTACGTCGTTGATCGGGAAATTACCTTGTTATCCTTTGGGAATCAAGGATTTAGCTCTTTAATAACTCTGGGTTATTCTTGTTGGGTGGTTGGGTAATGGTGTGAATCCTATCAAAGGTCAGCTTTGAGGGATACAACAAATACTTAACAATAATATAAGTCAGATGTATGACTTATAGAGGATGAGTAAACAGTGAGGTCTTCCCTACTGAAGGTAAAGACTTTGAGTGACAAGAGGTATGCAAGAGTATAAGCGAATAATAACTCAAGCAAGTATAAACAGTGTAAGATGAACAAGTGTACAACAGTCAAGTATACAAGTAGCAAGTATACAATGGAGATGAGCGATAGATAATGGACGATGGGCGATAGGCAATGGGCGATGGGCGAGTGTAACAGTAGATGTCAAACAAAGGGGGGGTGTGACAAAATACTATGTACAGAATGAATGAACTGAACAATAGGCAAGTAGGATTGATAATCAAGATATCGGACTTTATTCCGAAGCTTCAAACGCACATTGGCTACTAGTGCAGAATAAAGTACTGGGATATCTTTGGTGATGACCAATAGAACTTGAAAGAAAATGAATGTGACTGTACTATGTGACAGAACACAAAGAATATGTATCAAACAAGTAATAAGGGAGTATCAATATATCTGAGATTGATATCCTTAAACAAATGAATGATGACCTGAACTGCAATTGGTATTTGAAGTAATGGCTACTACCAAAGTAGGTAACACAAACAAATACATAGGGGTGAATCAGAATCTGGGAGAGGGACTGTCCTGTGACTGGGCCTGTCAGATTAGGTGACTGGGCCATCTCCAGCAGAAACTGGGCTCTATATATACCTATTCTACAGCAGGAGTCATACTGAGTCATAGAATGGTATATGAAATGGAGAGCATAGGATATGACTCATAGGGAGTCATATAGAGGAGAGGCATAGGTTTATGACTCATAAGGAGTCATAATAATGAAGGGCATGGGGGTTATGACTCATAAGGAATCATAAGAAGGGAAGGCATGGGTTTGTGACTCATACAGAGTCAATTAATGAGTCACATAGGTACTATAATCAAAGGAGGGGGCATAATGAGTCAGAAATAGTCATAATTAGTCATGGGTGGTCATAATGAGTCATGGGGGGTCATGAGTATGTCATAAGGGTCATAATTTGTCATGGATAGACCAATGAGTCACATTTGATGGGAGTGAGTCATGCCACTGGTCTAATCTTGGGTGTGTGAATCAGAGGCAAGGGCTGTGCCAGGGTGTGCTTCTAGAATCATCTTCCTGAGGCTGTGCTTCTTGATCAATTGATGCCATGCCATGTGTGTATCCTTATCAGTTAAGAAAAAGATAAGATCTGGGCTGGGCTGTATTTGATCAATTGATATGAAATGTGATGTGCTTCTTGATCAGGGAATGATGGGTGGCATGTGTTATCTCTATGATTGGAGATAAGGATGTGGTTGTGCTTCTTGTGCTTCTTTGGCCTCTGATAAGATGTTTTGGGGGCCTTATCAGTTAAGATAAGGGTATTCCTTCATTTCCTCTGCATAGATAAGGGTTTTCTTGCATGTCCCTTCTGTAGATAAGGGTTTCCTTGCATGTCCCTTGTATAGATAAGGGTTTCATGTATGTCCTATGTGCAGATAAGGATTTCCTGTGTGTCCTATATGCAGATAAGGGTATTCCTTTCTACTCCATATGCAGATGGGGGCGTTCCAGTATGAATGGTCCTTGTAATGTGATGTGTGCTGTAGGGATGGTGACACTAAATGCAAGCCATAATATTTCTGATAACAATATCATGGAATTGTTGTGAAATTAATCCATATTATTTTAACATGTCATTTACAGAAAACATTAAGATATATAGTGCATATTTTTTGTATACTTATGAAAAAGGTATGATAAAGATATGATAAAAATTATAAGAAAAGAAGAGATGTTCAAAGACTGTGAAATTGTATTTCTTTTCAAGATAGAACTCAAGATATTTTTATGATAACTTCCTTTAAAATGAAGAGAAATTATTCAAAATGTTTTTAAACATTTTCTTACAATGATGTGTTAAAGTAACATGGATTAATTTCAAGATAACTTCAAGATATTTTGAGTAGAAATATTATGACTTGCATCCAGTGTGACTAGTGACAGCATATTACTATGTTTTGATCCAAATCCCGTTTGGATCATGACACTGGAACATTGAGAGAGGCAACATGCATGATATCAGAACCAAAACATCCAGGTATGCCAAGAGTTCAATCAGGATCGATTCCAAGGAAGATGCTAGGCTTCGCAATGCCAGTTTCGAGCTGTCGTCTTTTATATTCAGTCTCTGTTGATGAGCCAAGAACATATCGAAGCTTTACGAGATATTCCTGCAATGAACAAGAAGGAAGATTTGCACTACTGAGATCACCATGGTCGCAGCCTCAGATGCTATAGTCTGTCAGTTCGAGTAGTGCCGGATAGTAGTGACTTCCACCAGGTTTATGATGCCCTTTGGTTCCACAATAGAGGTGGCAGCTGTTCTTGCCATGATAGCCCATATAGCTGTTGAGATAGACCATCCCAGGGCCATTGGCAGTCATCAAAGCGAGGAACAGATGTGACTTGATTACTTTGTTCAACGATGCATCCCAGACGGGAAGCCCTTCCTTCTGGATTGCTGAGAGATGATGCAGCCCAGGATACAGGTAGGAGTCGACAATTTTGGGTTTATTTGGGCCAGGGATGGAACATATTTTTGTGTGTACCGATGGTCAGGTGAATGGTCAAAGACAACCCAGATGTAGATCCAACAGTCTGAAGCTTTGTTGCGATAGAACTGAGCACCATCAAGCAATAACATGAGAACAGTGTCACCGGATTTGATCTTGCCTTCAGAGACAGTGCGGAGATAATCTTCGCCTTGAAAAAAGTCGTCATAGGAGCTGATAAAGCCTTTCTCTTCTAGTTCATCAAGGGCTTCTTGAGTCTTCTGGTCCCTGTAACGCATCTTTTTGGCATTTTCAGGGTCCCACCAGAGTGCTTGGATCTGTGGCCCAAGCGGGATCATATGAAATGTTTGACGGGTAATCTTTAGCTTTTCTGCAGAGGCAGTGAACTTAACCTGATCATAGCGGTGTTCGCCACATTCTGGGCGAGTCTCCAGGTCTGCAAAAGGCCCCGTGTATGCCAAGCACAAGTTGATGCACATGTTGTGGACAATAGACTCAATCCCAGTTAGTTCAGCAACTTGCCGTTTGATTTGGTAGTGGCTGAGTATACTCAGTTCAGGGTCCTGGTGCAGGATAGCTTCATGAACTTTGCCATACGTTCGATCAGAGGAGTCATTGGTAGCCAGATAAAGATCAAGTGAGAGGCAGAAATCAGGGTCATCAATGGTTAAAACCTCTTGGATGGGATTGCAAAGGCGTTCCATGGCATCTGCATCCATGCCAGTGTCAGGGTCATTGAGAGATGCATTTTGGATGGCTTCTATAAAGGCAAGTGCATCCTTCATTTGTTCTCTGTTCATAATGTTGGCAAGGCCACTGATATCGATGTCCACATCAGGTCCAGCAGCTTCCAGCGGTGGTGCATTCTCTTCCATTTGTGGCCCGAGAAGGTTGTCCGGCGCTGGCATTAGTGTTGCCGCGGCTCGGCTAGCCGCCAGCCGGCTACACTCAAGCCGATTGGGCTGCTTATCTCAGCTATTTAGCCGTGTGGAGCCGTAGCTGAGCCATGACTTCAACACAACTACGGCTTGAGGCCGGTCATAGGCAACAACGAAGTACAACAACATTAAAAAAAACAAAGAAAAAATACAACACTGACTACAAAACAATCCGAAATGTCCTACCACGAATGAGTCTTGTATTTACAGACAGAGTATACCACAGACAGCACATATACCACAATAAAAACTTCAAAACTTCACACATCACAGCCAGGGTCATTGTCGAATAGCATGTGGCAGTGGAGGCGACAATCCCCTGATAGGCGATTACCACTGACCAATAGGAGCCGGCACTAATGCAGAAGTGATTGAGGAATGTCGATGGACTTGTGAGCGAAGCCTAAGAAGGTTCTCGTCAGCAAGGGGACAAAGAGATGAGAACAGGACTGACACCCTGTGACTAGTGTTTTCATGACCACCCAGTTTGTGCCCACAGTCAGAGGTCTTTGCGCTGATATTGGCAATCCCATCTTTGGGAATGCACCATTCGAATGCATCACCACTTTGGTACCCTTCGCATACAAGGACATTGTGGAAGAGGTGGTGTAGGTAGGTGTAGTCAGGTTTACCGTCAAACTGTAGAGTACGAGCGTAGTTGAGAAATATGCCACATTCATTTGGGCATGAATGACAAAGAACGTCAGGGGAGGCCATCTTCTTTTTCAGCATGGCCTGAAGTGTAGGCTTCCTGCTTGCATTGTCGGGGACATGCCAGGGAAGAGAACCACAGAGAAGGTATATGAAAACGTAGGCGAGTGATTCCAAGTCATCGCGACGTGACTGTTCAATGCCCAGATGGTTGTTGATCGAGGCAAAGGCAGCGGTACCTGTGAGGGGTAGTTGTCTCTACAGGAGATGTGGAGGTGGGTCCCAGCATCCCTGTACCTCTTTGCAAGACCAAAATCAATGAGATAGACTCGATTGTCATGCTTGCCAAGGCCCATCAGAAAATTGTGTGGTTTGATGTCACGGTGAATGAAGCTGCGAGTGTGGATGTACTGTAGACATGAAATCTGTGCATTTGAACATTTAGACCACACAACTACGAATATAAACCAAGATTTACTAGTTGGTCTGCTAAATGGAGGACTGTCTTCAAGCTGAACTTGCGGTTGCAGCAATTGAAGAGCTCCTCGAGGAATGGGCCAAGGCGTTCAAGAACCATGGCATTGTAGTCGCACTCTGTTCCAAACCAACACACTGAGGGGATGCCAACACCGCCAGCGAGACTCTTGTAGACCTCGTTCTCATTCTCAAGCTGAGGGTGTTGTGCTTTGATGGCCTCAAGCTTGATAGCCACTTCTTGTTTCGAAACGACGTTGGTTCCAAGATAGACAACTCCTACATGGATTTGAGCCACATATGAAGAAATGAGTAACATATTACTCACCGAATGACCCAGAACCTATTTTTTTTCTCACCCTGTATTTGCCACCAACTCTAACTATGTTGAATCCACATGAAGTTTGTGACAATTCCGAGTCATTTAACACATTTCTTGATCGACTGTCTGTGGGGATTGTTGAAGAGAACTTGGTGGTCGGCGCAGAAAAGCCAACTACCACGTGATATGAAGATTCAACCGTTGAATTTCAACGGCATCAATGCATTGTGAAATGAAATCAGCAAGCCCAGTATGCAGCAAAAATCAATGATATATATAGAGCGAGAGAACACATATACAGTCTGCAGTATGAAGTAGATATCAGTTATGCAGGTTGTCTTCATCGACATCCTGAATAATTGTGTCCAAGACATCCTCATGATCACCGTCATCTTTGAGCAGTAAAGCAAGAAGGTCTACGTCCTCAGCCAGTTCCTCATCACTCATGACAGTCTCAGAGGTAATCCAGCCCCATGTGAAGCTAAGGCGATCCTTCTTCAGCGCGAATTTTAGCATCTGTAATGCTTCCATTAGTACAGGAGTAATGCGGTTACGTTTCTTGGTATCCGTCTTGGCACTGGATGAGAAAACTCATTCGGAGGGCACTGTGGATGCTTGGATTGGAAGGTAATCCATTGCCATCTTGAAGAGGGTGGGGAACACCGTCTCGTTTAGCTAGGGGCTCTAGTATCAAATGAATGTATTATGCATTTTAGAAGCACATACCTTCCAAAACTTAATAATATTGGTTGCGGCATTGGAAACCGGAGAGGTTATGTAGGCCTGGAATTCTTGTTCAATTGTTTGTTGGTCTTGAATATTGGGGCCGGCAATGTGCATGTCATCTGCTAATCCGTACTGCTCTCCAAGGGTTGTGTACGCTGGGACTTGACAGATGAGATCAGGGCTTTGGTCTGTTCCCATAGCAATGGGCAGGCCTTGTTGGCGATAATCCATCATCTAAGAAACATTAATTGCGCCACGAACAAAGATAACAGTTAATCCTACAGTTTGCCTGATCTTTTCTTTAGCGTCATTGATATAGTTGTCATCCCAGTGGTTGCTGATCCAAGTCAGCCGGATAGATGGATTGAGCACTGAAGAATATAACCTTTCATTATGGCATTGGGAACTGATAAACAAAAGAACTTACGCATTGCGATGATGTATGCGCTGGTACGGTCCATGCGTGCATAATACTCCATTGCCCATTTTAATCCAACATCAATCCATTTCTTGAGCCGTAGGTGCTTATCGCGAAGGGTCTCCCAGCGTGTCATAAACGCCTCAAATGCTGGAATTGCACCGGCGAGGATAGGGTATGAATCACGAGACATGATTTGTTGGATGCGGTGAGGACACTGCAGTGTGGTCAATGTTTATTCCTAGGTATTCAATCTGACACGAACCTCAAGGATGACTTCAAAATCTGACAATACAGACCACTCCATGTTTGTCATCTGATGCTTCGCCACATCTTTGTTGACAGGCAAAGCAAAGAAATATTCCAATGCCTAGTATATGGATTACTTGCCGGGATCTACATGAAATAATATGATGACGTACCAGGTGCAAATCACGTAGATGCCGGAGCATAAAATAAACAGAATCCCAGCGTGTTTTGACATCCCGCAGAAGTTGCTGTGGTTTTAGCTGTATAACTTGAGGTGGACGTCCGCTTGTGAACCATCCCATTGCATTGCCGTCACGAATAATCTCTGCTAGTCTATCACGCCGCTGGCCTGAGCTTCGGAGAACGCGGACGATGTTACGCCCAAGTGAAATGGGGTCACGGTCAACTGCATCTTCGAATGTCTGACGTGTAGGAATGTCGGGGGCAGGGCTTACAACAAAATCATCAGTGTCTGCAAGTGTGGCATTGGTGAGGCTGCCGATTACGTGCTGACAGCAAATGTTGACCACATGCGGAAAGCACATGATCCTTCTATCAATATGGTCAAAAGATATGTCACGCTCATGTAGGAGCTTCCCGAGCTCCAACATAAATGTGGTGTTGTTTGATGCATTGTCAAGGGTCCAGTGCCCAACCTGACAATACGTCATCAAGTGCTAGTGCTAGTGAGTATTTCGCATGCACTCACATTAACCGTAATACCTGCACGATCCAGAAGACGAAGAACTGTGTCCGCCATGGTCTTTCCATCGTGACTGCTGCGGAGATGGTGGAAAGCAATGAGTGCGCTTCTCAGAACAATAATCTTGGTCATTTCGTCTCTTGCAAGCCAGTGTGCTGTGATGCATAGGTACGATCGAAGATTTTGGTCAGACCACACATCGGCCGTAAAACTAATCCTGCCGAGAGCCCGCTAACAGAAATTGGGTGAAATGAAAAGACAAGTGTAAGATGAATGAAAGATACTGTGAGGTCTCCCCGCAAGGTTGAAAACCATTTTTCCCATGCTTTTATAATGGACTCGCAGAGCTTTGTTCGGTGAGGGATGTCCTTCTCCTGCAAGTCTTCACGCAAGACGAGAAGGAGGTCACGGAATTCACGACACTCAATGATGTTAATCGACTGGGAGTAGCAAAGTGAGAAACAAAACATCGAATTAAGTTTAATGTACCTGATCATCGGTGACAATGAAATTAACAAGAGTTCAAAGGAATGTTTGTGGCGAGAATGCAGGGCGTGGATGTCTGGGATCAGCATTTGGGTCTGGGTTGGATGATGTCACGTCTGCAGCTTTCTTTGCCTTGGCGAGCTGCATTTTCCATTTACCCTCTTGAGAAAGCCGCATATACTCCTTGGAGTGGAATTTCTCAAGGTGAACACGCAGTGATGTATTGCTTGTGGACGTCTGAAACTGAAATCGGCCCTTAAAAGTAGTTGGATTGGCGTCGTGTGTCGCTCTGTAAATGGTCTAGAGCTGTACTCAAAGAGCAAAGGGAATGACATACTTGCAAGGTTTACAAACAGTGAAAGAATTTGGATCAGCCTTGTCTCCACGTTCGAAAAAATAGAGGATATCATGAGCAGTTGTACGAGATGTGCGAGAAGTGCTGCCCATGTTGGGGAGAGGGGCTGCTGCGCTGCTGGTTGATGGAGCAGCAGCGCCGGTATTTGGAGGACCAGCCTGCGAATTGGCAGCGGAGGTCTGTTGACTGGAGTGAGAGGGAAACGAGCTATTACACTCGTGTACTTACCAGTCTGCTGGGGGTCTCGTCAGAAAGAGCAATATTGATTTCTTCCTGTGCCTGGCGGCGAGACTGTTCAGTCTCCAGGCGTCTCCTGTATGCTGGCAGGCGAAGATTAACCTGGTGAGGGCGACAAGGCTGTGAGGGCCCCTCGAAGACATCATGTTCTGAGTCTTCTCCTTCGGAGGAGTCTGGGATTCGATTGGGTGTGCGGCGGCTTGGCATAGAGAACTGGGAGTTGGAGAAATTTACGGAGTCATTGATTCACGGCTGCTAAATAGATAATGTGGCACTAGAAGCGTCAGAATCTCTGAGGCTAGGCCTTGTGATCGGTTGGGACTGGAGTGTCGGAAGTGGAGCTGAGAAGCCTAAGGCACGAACAGCAGGTTGTAAAAAGAGGGTATGGTGGGTGGGCCAGAGTGGAGAGAGGCACCAAGCATTGTTAGTCAGTGACAGAAAAACAGGCAAAGCAGGCACACCAAGTCGAAATTTGAGTCATGAACACATGAACTTGGACCTGGAAATAAAGCTAGTGCCCCAATTGGTATCGACCAGATAACGCGAGGCTGTGTGGTACCCCAGGATACTGTAGCATGTTTGCCAGGCTCAGGATCTCTGAGGCTAGGCCCCAGGTGGGACTGGGGCGTCATAAGTGGAGCCGACAAAGCCTAAGGCACGAACAGTAGTCAGTAAAGCAGCCCAGACAAGTCTCAGACAAAAACCTAAGGTCAGATTGCCCATGATCGAAGTGGAGCCAAGAAGCCTAAGGCACGAACAGCAGTCAGTAAAGCAGCCCAGACACGTCTCAGACAAAAACCTAAGGTCAGATTGCCCATGATCGAAGTGGAGCCAAGAAGCCTAAGGCACGAACAGCAGTCAGTAAAGCAGCCCAGACACGTCTCAGACAAAAACCTAAGGTCAGATTGCCCATGATCGAAGTGGAGCCAAGAAGCCTAAGGCACAAACAGCAGTCAGTAAAAACAGAGTTACGAAGGGTGGGCCAAAGCAGGGGGAGGGAAAGGAAGGTTGTGGTTCAGTATCAAGGCTAGGCCTGTCCTGTGATCGGGTGGGACTGAAGTGTTGGAAGTGGAGTCAAGAAGCCCAAGGCACGAACAGCAATCAGTAAAAAAGAGGGTAGGGTGGGCCAGAGCAGAGAGAGGGAAAGGAATGTCGTGGTTTGGGATCAATGCTAGGTCGTCCTGTGATCAGGTGGAACTGGAGTGTTGGAAGTGGAGTCGAGAAGCCCAAGGCACAAACAGCAATCGGTAAAAGAGGGTATGGGGGTGGGCCAGAGTGGAGAGAGGGAAAGGAAGGAGGCCCTGGAGACGTCAGAGTGGAGAGATGGTGAGTGCACATATTAGTGATATCAGATGGAAAAACTCATGCCTGTTCCATAACCAACTTCAATGCAGAGTGAACTGCCGCAGGCCGCCTCGGATGGGGGTAAGGATGCTGAGGACGAGGCCAGAAACCGACAGCAGCAATGACAACGACAGTGACAACGAGGGCGAGACGAAGCCAGAAGCTGGTGGCAGCAGCAACGACGATGACGATGGGCCGCCTCGGATGGGGGCAAGGATGCCGAGGACAAGGCCAGAAACCGATGGCAGCAACGACCATGATGGTGACAACGAGGGCAAGACGAAGTCCGAAGCCGATGGCAGCAGCAACGACAATGACGATGGGCCGCCTCGGATGGGGGCAAGGATGCCAAGGACGAGGCCAGGAATCGACGGCAGCAACGACAATGACAGTGCGAGACGAAGTGAAAAGCCGACGGCAGCAGCAACGACGAGGACGACGGGGACTGCCGCCTTGGATTGGGGTAAGGATGTCGAGGACGAGGCCATTGTCTCTGACGATGGAACTGGGCCAAATCACCCGAGTAAGTACCCTCCTACCACTCCCCGACCCCTCAGAGTGCCCCGACCTGCAGGCCCCTCTCATCTTCACCTCGCCACTTCGCAGGTACGTCCCATCACTCTCCCGCTACCCTCTGCTGCCCCCTGGGCATGTCCTGCTACCCCCACTGCCCTCAGGTATGCCCCGCTACCCCACTGCCCCTTGGGCACATCCCACTACTCCCGGGTATGTCCTGCTACCCCCTGCCCCTCAGATACATCCTGCTACTCTCGGGGATGTCTCACTAGATCCTATTGCCATGCCACCTCACCTTTCTCAGTGGTCTCAACTGTACCCCACCCATTTTATCCTTTCCACTCAGTTGATCATGTATCGTAGTCTATTATTGATGTATATACAAAGTATGAAAAAGATACTGGGACAAGCCAGCAGGCAAGCCCACTGTTGCCAACAGGCATAGGAATATCTAAACTAATTGATAGAGAGTAGTGAACGGCATGCTTATCTCATTCCATTTTTGGGGCTGACCAGGCAAGTAAGCTCTTGGCAAAAGCGCAGAGCGATCCGCAGAAGTCGACACTCGGGGAGGTATTCTTCAGGAAGAACTATCGCATTTTGCAGGTGCGGTATGAATTGAATTTGCAGGTCATACTACTAGGATGAATAGAAACTAACGGATAGGATGCCATGCATATGGTAGTGGAGTACGTTCAGTGGTAATTGTAATTAAAGAAGTCGGTTTCGAAGGATCCAGAGGATGTCGCCGCATTCCATCCATCGGCAGAAGTTGTGGTCCGGCGAGCGTCTTGCGAAGACATTCATTCTAGCAACAGCAGTCAGCCGACCGATGTAAAGGCAATAGATAGGACAAAGACTTGCAGAACGCTTGAGCTCAAGCAACTTGAGGTTCATATGAGAAGGGTCGTGCTGGAGGCCAGCGACCATACTCTGTGAAACATAAAAAGGTGTCGGTGAATTATTCCAAGAATCTGATACACGACAAGGCTTACTTTGGCTGTCTTTCGGTTTAAACCCTTGAATGGCTCTAGTTTTTCAAAGTCAACCGGAAAAAAACCTATGCTAATCATTTGCGCATGCAGACGATCTCCAGACTGGCTATGTAGATCGTGCGGCGGTGTGGAGCGCCCATGGATGAGCTATGAAGAACTTGAGGATACGATGCATGAAGGTTGGGTGCAGACGACTCACAGTTCGTGCGGTGTAAACAGAGATTTTTCGAGAGTGTGGTTCCATATTTTCCGGCGTTTGGGATGCTCTTTTTTTGCATAAAGACGAGCATAGGGATGTGCAATGTTGACCCAGGATGAGGAGCCAACGTGTTTCTGCTTCGTATCGGGGTTCACGATAAAATGGTGATACGGCGGGGGTTGGTCACCTGGATAAAAGGGAGGCGGAGTCGCTCCATGGCCAGAGCAGCTCTCAGGAGACCATTCGTACGAGGGCAACCAATTTTGTGGAGAGTAGGACGAGGAGGAGGTGGAGGGAGATTCGGGATATTGCAAGGCAAACGATAGTTTGCCCTCCGAGTGTGAAGTGTAGGGGGAAGGTTGTTCGTGTTGGCTGGACATGGTGGGCAGGGAGAGAGGCAGAAGTGGAGGGTGGGTTCGGTGATCATCACAACATGAACCGTTAATTCTATACAAGGCAAGTCACGAAACAGTCGGACGGCAAGACCATGGTGTTCCTGAGAAGCCTTCCCAAGAGAAACTTAAGGTAGGCTGGCGCTTCGTCCTGGACGGGGTGGGCCTGCCGGACAAAAAAGCTGGCTGCTTAGTAATCAAAAAGTGAGCACCAAAAAATCGTATCCATACCGTGCCGATAGCATCTGGGAGCGTCGCTGACATCTTCATGGTCGTGGTGGTTACTCTTGCCTCCTCTATTGCTATCATGGTGCTAATTAGTTTTGAATCTCTAGGCAAAGACTGGGACGTACCATGAGACCAAAGTCTCACGCTGGTCCCATCCTCGATGTAGGAGTTGTCACAACCATCCTCGCCGTCTTCGCCACCTTCACCACCTTCCCTCATCAGCATCTTGGCTTGGTTGGGGCCACTGGGTCCCCTCTGTCATGGTCGCGGTGGTGGGTGTTGGCCATCCTTGTTGTGGTAAACAGTGTGCCAAGGGGACTAGCATATGGTGATGTTTTGACTGGGTTTTCACTCTGCAGCGCGAAGTGTGGTAGTAGGAACAACTGTGCCCCAGAGTTGTGCACTTGCTAAGGCAGATCTGTGGCATTCTATTTCAGCATTCCCTGCTGGCAGAAAAAGAAAAGATTAGGTAGTGAGCAGTTATGACGAATTCTGGATCAATCTGATCCAAACATACCTGCGAATTGACGACTCGTGGTGGTCTGTTGTTATTACCAATCTAGAATAAAGGAATCAGTGACTTTTGGGAGAAGAAAAACATACCTGGCAACGGGGGTGGGTATACCAGTTGTGTTTTCTCACATCCTTGGTTGTCGTTGAAGTTGGTACATTGTCATGTTCGTCTTGTTCGGTGTTGCGCCCTTTGGTGGTCCAATTCCTGCCGTCCTTGCGGGGCCTGTGAGATTGGGTGGGAGACAGGGAGATGGTGGGATGGATGGATGATGCCGTGGTTCATAATGTGTTGTTATCGTTGTTGGAGTGTTGGGCCAATCAACCTCAGTTGGCTGAAATTTTAAGCTCCGGTCAAAAATAATACGGCACTTTGCCTGCTTTCCTAGATATAGCGTTTAAGTCCAGTAATAATGAGTGAATTGTATGCAGTAGATGGTACCAGCTAGGCAGCTGACTAGCTGCAGCTAACAGCTACAGAAATTACTGTAGCTGTAGCAGTAGCCGGATTGTACCCAAGCCGAGCTGGTCATGGCTCGGCTAATTTAGCAGCTCGACTACGGCTAGAAGATGGCTACTAGCTGTGACCACGGCAACACTAACCGGCACCAGCACCGCGAACAGCAGCAGCAGCAGCAACGGCAACGGCAGCAGCAGCAGTGATGGAAATGGCAGTGGCAGCAGCGGCGGGAATGGCAACAGCAGGACCAGCACCAGCACCAGCAGCAGCGGACATGACAACGGCAACGGCAATGGCAGCAGCAGCGGTGGTAATGAACCCGACCGTTGGGGTGGCTGAGCAATGAGACGAGGGCAGGGTGATTCCCTGCCCTCGTCATATCATTATGATTTTAATTTTGTACCTATTATACATAGTGAGACGAGGGCAGGATTCCTGCCCTCGGAATATAATTTTTATTACCATTGTTGTGTATATTCATGTGTCACATGATTAATGAGAATGAGACGCGACATGTCACAAGTGTGATGTCATGTTTGGACGACCCAACGTGACATCACACTTGTGACATGTCATCAACAAACATGTTAAGTCACATGAACAAATAAGTACAAGCCCATCAAACGCGGTTGAAATTTTCTTATCTCGCAACCACCACTACTACCTTTGGTGACACTACAGGATCCTTGGTTGTTGTACCGGGCAACAACCAGAGATTCTGGAGTATCATTGTCTTAACTGGTATGTGATTTCCTCAGGCTTTGTTGCTCATATCCATCACTTCACCGACTACTTGATTATTGTGCTATGTTCTTTGTTATGTTTGCATCCAGATGAGTGATTAATTTGTATTACCTCATTACTGACAGTCCTTTTTTGAGGTTCTCTGTTCAGTGAATATTGTGGCATCTCTGCATGCCAACTGTTGGTGGCCGGTCCTCAGAAATGAGCGCTGGTCACTTTACAGGTCTTCAGGAATGAAAGGGCAGGTGAATCCCCCTGATTTCCTTGCTGGGCAACCTACCTGTAGCGGGCCTGGTGGCATCATTGAAATTTGACCAGGTAAGTCTCATTACTATCTTTAAGCCTCTCATTAGTGACATTGAGACCAGGTAATATTCTTAGTTTGGTTTATTTGAGTATCTATGTCGAAATATTTTTGGTTATGTGTTTGCAAAATTTTTGGTAGTATTTTCTTTGCCAGTCAGTCTTGATCAAGAAGGAGAAGAGCTCCTCCTTTGAGATCAAGACTGAATGGCTTGGGTGTCTTGCTTTTTGTCCTTTCAGATGTGTTTGTGAATTAACAGTAGCAGTACTTGTTGGAGTGTTAAGCTGTGACTGTCTTAGAATGAATTTATTGAATTTTATCGGCCTCAACCCTAACCCTAAGTCAGATTGTCAGCCAACCACATCATGACAGACCAATATATCTTGGGCACCAGCCAATCCATGGTCTACAACTAGCCCAAGACCTGATAGGATCAGCTAACCCATGTCCCATTACCAGCCAATGTAGTCCTGCTGGAGGCCAACCCCATGGGCAGCTGATGTATCTATAACATTGGCCAACCCATTGCCCATGACCAGCCAACATACTCACAGAAGAAGGCAACCCATGTTCCATGATCAGCCCATATACCAACTAGGATTGGCTAACCTATGTCCGATGGCCAGCCAGTATACCAGATTGGCTAACCTATGTCTGACGGCCAGCCAGTATATCACAAGCTTGTGTCAATTGGTGTTATATGAACAGCTGATATATCCCTAATAATGGCCAGCCTGTGTACCCACTGGCTTTGGCCAACCAATTTCCTATAGCCAGCTAATATACCAAAAGCTTCAGCCAACCTATGTTCCATGGCCAGCCAAAATACTTATGCCGATTGGCCAATCCAGGCTCCATGGCCAACCGAAATACCTGGACTGGTTGGCCAACCCATGTTCCATGGCCAGCAGAAATACCCAGACCGGTTGGCCAATCCATGCTTCATGGCCAACCGAAATACCCAGACCGGTCGGCCAATCCACCTTTCATGGCCAGCCAAAATACCCGACTGGTTGGCCAATCCATGTTCCATGGCCAATTGAAATACCCAGACCGGTCAGCCAATCCATGCTCCTACCACCCCACATTTCCCCAGCAAGAGCTGTCTTTTGGGTTAACCTACCCCCCAGCAAGCAATTGGGCTATGTGTACCTACCTTTTGCAACTATATCTGCGATTGGGTTAACCAAAATGACTGGGTCTGCTGGTCAAAGATGGTAACGATTTCACGCAATATTACTTTTGAAAATCTCAAGGCAAAAATATATGCTACATTCGGATGTACGGAAGTCAATCGCCAACCCACATTGAGTTACGAGATTGGTGCTCATGGCACTGCTTTCTCGCCTGCTGATGATAATGACTTTTCAGCACTGTTGAAAAGCAAGGAGCTTATGTCGAAGAAATCTGCGGACACAAAGGTCTTCATCATAATCCCTAAAAATGTACGTTTCATTTGTCCTTCGATTTTTATATCACACTTCACCTGAGCGTCATTTTAGTACCAGATTTCTCTGACCAAGCACATCCAGAACCAAAAGAAGAAAGCAACAGCCACAGACCGGTCTTGCAGGCATGCCGCCTCCCCCTTGTTCGACCTCAATGGTAAAGATGAAGATACTGACAATTCTAATACTGGAGACATCAAAATGGCAATGAACACTCTACTTGACACCTTGAAGCAGTGTGTGGTATGTGGAGAAACCAAGCGCTGTAAGATCAACAGGTATGGCATTCATGTCAACCTTACGTTGCAACATGTCAAAGCTTGGGCTGAACACCTTGTAAGATTATGTATTGTATTTATGATTTCCGCTAATATATGATTCAGAATGCCAAGACTCCTGGTGTCACTCTCGCTGTTCCGCCATGTGTTGCAGCTTTCGCACAGTTCCATGTGGATGATCCTGTCCCAGCACAGCCAGTTGAAAGAAAGGGAAAGGCAACACACACCGCAGGAGCAGTGGACAACGATATCATCCAAGCTCTGAATCTTTTGGCGCCCATGCTTGCCTTTAGCAAAATCGCGAATCTTCTCTCTGGCGGCTTAGCTCCTGTTCCTCAAATTCCGGCCACAGTTCCTCCTGTTCCCACCCCTCCTGCCGATATTTCAGTCGGGGACATATCTTTTGATGGACTGTCACCATACCCCACCATAGAAGAAATTTTGACCAAGCTTGACGAGAAATAGTGAATGGCACGGGTAACCCCTGGGTAATTCCAGGGGTACCTGTACCCGTACCCGTTGAAAATAGTGATGCCGAAGTTCGGTTCGGAACTGATCCGAACCCGGTTTGAACCGCGAACCGAACCGGAAGTTCAGTTCTGGTTCAGCCATTTGGCTGAACCGAACCGCTGGTTAAGTTTGCGGTTCTGGCACTGACATGCGGTTCAAACCGTGTTCAAACGCGGTTCAAACCGCGAACCGTAATGTATAGTTACCTACGTAGATACTCATTTACTTAATCCTTCACATTTTTTCTATGCAGTCGCGTGAACTTAGGTCATGTGACCTTAAACATAGTCGCGCGCAACTTCAAGTTCGACTCAACACTAACGTTACTCAACAACCACGGTGAGTAATGACTTTATTTCATATTTTAATGACATTTTTTTACATAGAACAGCCCCACAGGGCCCACCTTGACCACATAAATAAGGCACCCGCGGTCGACTTCACCCAACAACCTCCCTCGCGTTCCAACGCGAGTCGGAGTGAATTGATGGCAGCAGTGGCAGCAGCAGCAACGGCAGTGGCAACACCACCAATGCCACCACCCCGATGACGACAACAGCGACAACGACGACGATGGCCAAATGATCCCCAGCGACAGCAACCGCAACAGCAGCAGCAGCAGCAGCAACAGCAACGCCGGCAGCAGCAGCAGAGCAACACCGGCGGCAGCAGCAACCTGCCACCTCAAACGCGGATGATCGTGACCACTGCCACCTACAACACCAACACCAACACGACGACGACGACGATGACGACGACGACGACAGGGAAGTTGAAGGCTGGTAGGGTGGTGCGCCCACCTACCAGCCCAGGTACGTACGCTAGCTTTAACCCGTCGACAACTTGCTAACCACACACCTCGCAAACCCGGGCTGACGCGTCAACAGACACGCAGACGTCGTTTGCGAGGAATTTGGCATGGCAACGATGAAGAAGGACGCGGAAAGGGCCAACAACGGCAACAACCACGCACAAAAAAAACGCGGAAAGCGAGAGAACTGGCCGCGGAAAGCGAGAGAACTGGCCGGGAGAGTGGTGCACCCACCCCGGTCGCCAGGTAAGTCTTTTTTCGTTTGCTGTCGAATTTTCCCCACCACCGCAGACAGGCACGGTCCACGCCTTCGACCATCCCGCCTCCATCCGCCCGCCAATGCACCGTACTGGGTCCGAAGATGCCCCAGCCTGAAGCTACAACCACCCCACCTCCCATCCCACCTCCTGCTTCCCTCATGAAACCCAGCACCACATCAATTGATGTGTGCCTGGTCTTCACGAGGAGATTTGGAGGTTGGTTCACGGTTCGAACCGCGTTCGAACGCAGACTGAACGCGTTGAAACCGTTCGACGCGGTTCCGGTTCCGGTCCGGCATTTGGCTGAACCGAACCAACGGTTTCGGTTCCGGTTTTCCAAAAAAGTCGAAAAACCGGACCGAACCGAACTTCGGCAACACTAGTTGAAAACCCGTACCCGCCCTGGGGGTACGGGTTTTCCACGGGTCCCTGATTTCTGACCCTAGGGTCACCCGGGACCCGCACCCACCACGGGTAACCCGCCGGTCTGCCCTGCCCACATTACCATTTAACCTCGCGACAATGGATGTGCGTCAATTGACGCAACGCCGGTGGACGCGAGGTGAAGGGGATGGTGGTCTTCGGGTGCTCTGGCTCATTGCGGACTGGTATGCGGGGAGCCTGGGATGAGGGAGCGTGGGCTACACCCACGCTCCCATTGTCCTTCTTGGTGCCGTTGTCCTTGGTGCCCACCTTGTGAACGACGTCTACGCGTCAGTCGGCGCGTCACGGCGTGTTCACGAGGTATTGTAACAACCTATTCATTCAGGCATTAGCATGGATGATGGGATGGGGACACGTACCGAGAGGCCGGGCAGTGAGCGCACCACCCACCCGGCCATTGCACTCGTTCGCGGTTGTCCATTGCGCTCGTTCGCGGTTGTCCATTGCGCTCGTTCGCGGTTGCCCACCTCCCAATCGCATTGGTGTTGTTGTTGGTCGTGGTAATGGTGGTGGCCATGGTGGTGGCCATGGTTGTTACCGTTGCCGCCGTTGTTGTCGCCGTTGCCGTTGCCGTTCACCTGCCGCCACCTCCGTTGCCGCCCTCGTTTCCGCCCCCATTTCCGGCCTCGTTTTGATTCGTTTTGATCCGTGTAGTTATATTTTACCTGTAAGATTCATTAGAATAATATAGAAAACTCAATAAGAAACTTACCTGGGGCAGAGACCAGGTGACGCCTGGTCTCTGCTGGTGATGGTTGAGCGACGCATTGAAGCTCACGTCAACTGCGTGACTTAAAAGTCACAGGTACAGCTGCGGGTCACAAAAGTGTGACCCGGACCCACCCTGTGGCTAAACCCGCGGCAAAAACCGTGGGTTTACCCAGACCCGTGCCATTCACTAACGAGAAATATACCGGCCAACGGGAATTGCTCCAATACTTTCCGCAGTTCAAGAAATGAGGATTCCTCTTTATCGACGATCTCCTCAATGTTGCTGATCCTGTGGATGCATTTAGGGACCCTTTCAAGATGGAAATAGGTACAACATCATTCATCATTCACAGTTGCAAGAAGGAGGTAAAGCGCATAAAGGGTCAGTCGCAAGGGTGAAGGAATTACGGGGACTACAATATATTTCAATGATTTTCAATTGCGCACAGTACATAATTGATACAATCTCATTTATAAAAAAGTTCTGCGAAGTACATATGGGACAAACTAATAACCTGCATGAGAGAACCAGCCCTCAATACTTGACTTGTCTACAAGATCCAATGTGTTATACAAAAATGAGTGAGCATGTAATAAATCTGTGGTTTCCAAAAACGAACGATACTCCACACCATGGCATCGGATGTACGCTTTGAGCCAAGAAAACATTTCCTCAATGGGATTGAAGTTGGGGGAGTACGGAGGTAAGTAAACAACTCGGATGCCCCTTGCAACACAATTAGTAACTAGGAAGGTAAAGGGTGCAGCTACATACTTTTCTTCACAAATCGCCGAAACACCGTCAACATGGTGGATTGAGCAGTTGTCCATTACAAGAATGCTGCGCAGAGCAGGATATGGATTCATTTCCTCAAGAAGGTCATCTATGAATTCAAGGAATGTATTGCCATTGAATGCACCAAGTTCAATGCTACTGTAGATCACACCGTCAATTGTCAGGGCAGGCAATACCGAAAACCTGTGCTGAAAACATCAGAAAATTGAAGGTTTTTTAACTTGCAACAAACCTAGTTCCACGGACAAAGCGGGACCACTTGTGGGCCCGTTGCCCATTTATTGCCCAGCCATTTTCACGGTATGTATCAATTGGTTGATAGCGCACTCATCAATGAATACGAGATATTCCCTTGGTTCATCAGCAATGTCGAGAATGTATTCAGCGCGTTTGATTGCACAACACTCCACTGCAATCTTCGAAAGCTTTGGAGGATGTAGGTAATAAACAGCAGAACTGAGAGATTAGCTAGGTGAGATTTACCTTCTTATGAGTCAAGCCTGCCTCCTTGATTGCCTGATAAAGAGTTGGAATAGAAACAACGAGCCTGTGTTGATTGTATAATTCATCAGCAATCTTGTCCAAATAAAGGTCTGGGCAGCGTTCGACGAGGCCAAGCATCATCTAAACAAATTTGAGTAACATGTAAATGGGCTGAGAAAAGGGAATCCATCGATATGAGGTTGCGACATGATCTTTGGCCTCCCGAGAGTATCACAAGGGTCCAGAACAGTAGCACCAATCTCATTGTAAAGTTTCTTGATACACTGTACCATACGGGGGTTGATGTTTAGAGCTTGGGAAACTCGAGTGGTGTTCCATCCGAGCTGGATGGTCTGGTAAACAACCAGTTCTCGTATTTCTTTCATGATAAGAGATCCCTTGGTCATCTTGAAAAGCTTCAACAGAGGTCATGTGCCATTGTCAACTTGAATAACGCCAATGTTGCGGCAACGAATCAAGACCAAGAATCGGGTGTGTTTAATTTTGTCTTTCCTAGGTCATTGTGTAATATTAATGGCCAGCAGCATTTGATTTTCACAGGAAAGCAGTTGGACGACTGCATTGCTTTGTGTGACTGCAACATCCAGAGCTCAGCCACCAACATCTCATCTTCCGCCTGACAGTTGAAAATCTGGCTCGAAAGCTAGTTGCCTTCAAATTGGAATTTTCGGACACCAATGATACAGTGGTGGTAAAGAGTCCGGATGAGGAGGACCTTTATCCTGGCCAGGAGGACCTTATCCTCGCCAACAATCAGTTTGGGATGGTAGTCTTCCAGTCAGTTGCGTCTTTATTTTATTTGGTGACTTTTTCCCGCACTATTATACAACTCACTCAATGTCCTACCCCAACATGCTTGAACAACTCTCGATAGTGGGAGGAAATATATCTAACCTCGGAGGGGACCAAATAAATTACTTGCGCTACAGAATTGTTGTCATCAATGTTCAATAGGAACATTGTTTTATCTGCCATATCTGCAGCGGGTGCAAGCGACTGTGGGGTTGGGTCCGGGCTCTTTTATCTGTAAGTGTAAAGCTCTTTTCCTTTCATCCTGCACTCATCTTGCGCTAAGTGTTCCGCGCAACGTATTTCGGGGCAAAACGCCCAAGTTCCCGATAGCGCAACGAGCGCAAACTGCGCGTGAATGAATCGCGACGCGCTGGATGAACCGATGGGGAGAAAGATGGAACGGAAGTGGGTGGGGTAGTAGTTGATGCATCGGTGATATGCAGCGCACATCCCTAAGCACGGAAACATTCTGTTGGACCTATTCTAGCTTCGACATGCTGCGATTCGCTGCGATTCATTGCGAAACATCCCGATTTATATGTATCTCCATTGCGATGCGACTGCGCGATGCGCGCGATACGGGCGATAATTTGACATTATGGCGATTTTCTTCGGAGCACTTCGGCCCCCTTCGGAAACATATTTCGAGCCTCTCCGACATCATCCATGCTTATACCATTCACCCTATTCCATTCCGATTCCGTTCCGGTTCCAGGGAAGTCTTTATGTGACATGTTTCACTTATTTCAAACATTATAGCTCCTATCCTCTAGATATTTTGGAAAGGCTTAGCTGGGTGTCCTAGATGACAGCGCGATACGCAGCGATGACGCGACGAGATGAGGGTTCTATGCTACGACTTAGGTCACGATAGCGGAGAGTGCGCAATGAGAAAAGACGCAGATTTGAGTAGGAATGACTGGATTTTTAAACTTAAGACGCAAACTAGTGGGGAGGGGAGAACTGGATGCAGTTTCAGGGTTCAAGGTTGGGACAGGTGCAAGCAGAGACACTAGGGACTTGTGCGCTGTAAAGGCGGGTAGAGGCGAAGCTAATACTGATGGCGAAAAGGTGCGCGTGGGTACAAGGGCTTGAGACAAGGTCTGCGCAGCTGCGGATGCAATTTTGAGATCTGGGCGAGACGCGGTTGGGACACAAAGTGATAGTGAGGCAGGGGGCTGCGAGGTCGAAATCTTGAATACAGGGGATGCAAATGAAGGGGTCTGTGAGCTGAATGACGGCGGGGATAAGGTCAAAGTATTTGGCACAGATGACGAAGCCGAAGTCAGCGGTGTAGCGCGCGAAGTCGAAGTCAAGGGTACCGCAGGCAAGAATGAATGCGAAATTGAGCACACAGGTAAGGAGGTTGTAGGCGAGGGTGGAGCAGTGATATGCGACGTCAAAGTGGGCGTGATTCGGGTAGAGGGTTGCACACTATTTGCATAGTATACCGCAGTTGGACCGCTAGACGAGACAAAATGATCTACAGGTTTTTCCTGAATAGCGCGATGTTTGCGATGATTGAAGAGGCCTTCCTGGTGGTAAACACAATGCTCTCGCAGCGTAGCTGGTTCACGGCGCTTTCACAGAATGGCTAATTCACTTTCTATCTCCGCAATGCACTGCGCGGACATATGCGTCACAGATGGAGTATAGGAATCAATGTGAGGCGACAGCGAGAGCAGTTGTTGCGAAGCGAGTGCATCTGGGTACTGTAGTCGGCTAGCAATCGCGCGCGAAGCATCCTCTAGCCAGGACGAAGGTGAGTGCATGCGCGAAAGCGGTACCGAGGGCGAGGATGTGGACAAAGGTGCAGATGATGACAAGGACTGATGCGATGATGGTAGACCAAGCTCAGGGTGCGAAGGTCGAGTGCATGGCGTCGCTGTGAACGTCGCGGGTGCACAGGTACCGGCGCTTCGAAGTACAAAAAGTGCAGCATCATAAACATCACTGAGGACATAGGGGTCATCTGGGAAGTGGTCTGGTAGCTTTATCTCTAAACGCGAAATGATAGCGGAGCGAATTGGGGCTGGAACTCTCGAAGGAATGCTCTCGACTGTTCGCCAGAGGAGAAGCGATTCCCCTTTCGAAGGGACGAAGAGACCTGGAAGAATGAGCGATAATACGAACCGAGAGCGGAAATATCAGAGATGACTCGGAGACATTGCTGAGTGACTAGATCTTCCATATCGGCAATGGACCATCTGTGGGGACCCTCTGAGCCCGGATAGAGTGCATAGACAGCGGCGATGAAGTCCTGGTAGCTAGATGTAGGAGCAAACTCTGGGAGCATTGTCCAAAGGTCAGCGGAGTGGATATCAAGATATTTAGTGACATAGTACTTCTGCTCTGAAGCGTCGGTGATGTTATGGGCTCGAAATAGGTCAGAGAGTTCGCTGAAATAGCGCCGAAGTTCACGGGGCTGATCCGGTGAAAATCTAGGTGCGAAATCTTTGCCGTGGGCAGGCATCTGTGGTCACATAGTCATAGTGTGAAGCGGAGACTAGAGCTGCGGGAGCAAAGCGGTACTGGCACAGAGTGGATGAATAAATGAAGGTGATGATGGCGCTGAGATGACCGGTGCAGAATTGGCGAAGTAGATGAGGTCGCAGGTGCTAATGAGGTCACAGGGGTCTGAAAGCAAAGGTGCGAAGGTGCGAAGCAAAAATCAAAAAAATCGCAGCAGACAAAGGGTGTTGCTGATGAAAGAACCAAGAGGATATTTCGAAGAACCCCTCGCGGTGGGCTCCAAAATGAAAGGGTGCACTGTGGTAATGTGAATGGAATCAAATACCAACTCTACCACAGTGCTGTACGAATTCTGAGGGGTTCAATCTCAATCCAAAAGGTTAGTAAAAATACTCAGAGGTGCTCTGGATAGCTGTGATGATGTTTCCGATGTGCGCGATGTGTGCGATACGCGCAGCATGTGCGAAACAGTCGGCAATGTTTTCGGCGTATACGTAGCACTTTATAGAAGGAACGCAAAGTTTAATAGAGCATAGCGGAGCTATCACATGGACAGCGCAGTAAAGAGGTGATATGATAGACTGGAATCGGGGGTATACAAGACGTCTCTCTAGTATGTAAACTATAGGGGGTATTTATGCGAAGTTGGTTGTTAGGACAATACAGGGTGAAGAAGGCAAGACAAATAGACGGTGCGCGACGGAACTATGGTGCAATAGGGATGAAATGGAACTGAAATGAAAGGTATAGCACCATGCGAAGCAATTTCCAAAATATCTAGAGGATAGGAGCTATAATGTTTGACATAAGTGAAACATGTCACATAAAGACTTCCCTGGAACCGGAACGGAATCGGAATGGAATAGGGTGAATGGTATAAGCATGGATGATGTCGGAGAGGCTCGAAATATGTTTCCGAAGGGGGCCGAAGTGCTCCGAAGAAAATCGCCATAATGTCAAATTATCGCCCGTATCGCGCGCATCGCAATGGAGATACATATAAATCGGGATGTTTCGCAATGAATCGCAGCGAATCGCAGCATGTCAAAGCTAGAATAGGTCCAATAGAACGTTTCCATGCTTAGGGACGTGCGCTGCATATCATTGGACTCGCATTTATATCTTCGTATGCTTGCATTCATATACTTTTTATTTTGCAATGCCAGACTTTTCCATTTTTTTCAATTTTTCAATTTGGGAGTTACTCTACTACTACTGGGACAGTGAAACAGCATGTCATTGGTTCAGAAAGTACAGGGTACATGTGTAGTATGAATATGCGAAAGATTTGAGCCAAATTCACGAAGGCAAAAGACTAAAAAAAGGTGACGGTACACATGATGCCGATATAGTGAAACGAGACCACCCGCCCATCTTCTCCATGCCCCGCACCATCCACTACATCGCGTACGCGCCAGGGAAGATGTCTGTATGGGCATTGGGCGCCTTGATTGCGAGTGACGGTGCCCACATGCCAATCAGGGTGACGAAATTTTGATGTGATTTAAAAGTGTTTTGGGACGATCGGATGCATTCCTGCCCTCAGCTAATGCACGTATAAACTATAGAAAGCTTCGAAATCAGCATTGTGTGAGTGGATCCCGAGCTACGGCTTACCGATGGTCGTCCAGCACCCGGAATGACGAATAATTTTTGAGCGGTTTTTTTTGCCAATTTTATTAGATGGGGACCTAGGCCCCATCTGGCTGAGTAATATAAAACAAATTTCGAACGATTTGGTTGAGAACTCACCGAGTTATAGCTCGCGCATTGTGAGGCATGCTAGATAGGCGGACTTTGAGTTAGCGACAAGTATTATGTAATCAGCTGTAAACACATGGGTTGTATATAACTTGACACAGGGTGCACAGTAGCATACTATGTAATGAAGTATGTTAAATGTATTGGAAAAGTATACTGAATATTGTTATCATATTATTGCACACAGTATTCAAAGAGTATTATTCAATATTTTGAAACAAAGTACATTACCAGTATTAAATGACAGTTTTAGAGTACTGCTTCAATAACAAGACATTTATTGAAATTATTGAAACAGTACTATAAAATTTCCCTTCAATACTGGTAAGGTACTTTGTTTCAAAATATTGAATCATCATTTTGAATACTCTTTGAATACTGTGTGCAATAATACGATAACAATATTTAGTATACTTTTCCAATACATTTAACATACTTCATTACATAGTATGCTACTGTGCACCCTGTGTGATTCTTGGAATGATTACATCTAGGGAAATGAAAATATTTGTCCTCACACACCCTCATTGTAGGGGGTTACTCGTGATTGAGTAACCTATCAGTGATGGGGCTAGCTGTCTTGTGCAGTCACAGTTCAACGTTCAGCGCTCAGCAGAAATCTACAAAAAATGCTAAGATAGGCCTCATTCAAACATGACCAAGTCACGTGATGAAAATTGTCATTCTTGGCAGGTAAAACTCCTATCTCCTCCTTCCATAGTCTGAAAATACACTTTATGGCTCCTGAGAATCGTGTCAAATTATGTTCCAAACAACTCTCAGGAAGCAAAACTCTTATTTTTGACCTGTGTCATGAGGAGATACAAAAACAAGTCTGGTTTCTACCTATAAACAATGCCAAATTTTCAATCAAAATGTCACACTTGTGTCAAAATCACCTGACCTTCCCACACTACAAGGCTTATAATAGTGGTTGAACACGTGTCTCAACCACTATTATAAGGCTCTAAAGTCTTAAAACCGCGATCTAGCCATAAATCAGTCTCCACCCTAGCCTCAGTATATAAGTCTTATTAGTAGTTATTAGTAGCATATACTAGTAATGTAGTAGTGTCCTAAATACGGCAATAACCTGTTCGGGAATGTCAGGTCCGGTCAGGAACAAAGGCGCTGATGGGCTCAGGCTTTCCCGTCACCGTTGCCATGGCCCCGCCCATCACTCACAGGCATACACACTCGTTGTTGTTGTTGTTGTGCACGACAACTAGGCAATGACACAGGTACGGGTAACCTGCACAGGTTGCGGGTATGGGTACTGCCGGGTACGGGTACGGGTTACCTTTTTTGGACCCGGGCAAAACCCGTACCCGTGACCGCGGGTCTTGGCATACCCGCATGTCAGCATCAACATAAACGGACACAACAACCCAGCTGCAACCGCTTACCAACACCGTTTTCAAGTGCCCACCGCCTCTGCCTCGACGCAAACACCACCAATGGCGTCCCAAACAGCCCCATCCTCGCGCAAAACCGTGTCCCAACATGGAGACGCATGACGCTCCTGCGTCAGCTCCAAACACACCGTCCCCGCTGCAAAACGCGTCCAAACGCGTCTCAAGTCCCACCCCGGCCCCAAACCCCGCGCCCGTGCAAGAAATTGCGTTCAAACGCGTCCCAGACCGCGGTCCCACAACACCCGACAATTTGACGCCCACACAGGCCCCAAAACCCATGCCCGTGCAACAGAACGTGCCCAAACGCGCTCCAGACCCCGTTCCCCCCAATTACATGCCCACACGCGCCCACAGCCCAGAATCACGACGCCACCGTCCAGACACCGCAACTGCGAACGCCAAGGCTCAATGGCATCGAAACGCGGGCTGACGCTGTAGTAGTGGATCACGTGACAGAGGCTCTCACGGTTGGTTTCCTTAGATAGCAGTTCCTGTGGTAGCACTCCTGAGCTCGATACATCCATGTTCCGTTGACCTGAGCCTCTCCCGAGTCCCTTGAGTCCCTCCCCCGAGTCCGTCCCACCTCTACAACGCGTACGCAAGGTTCGAGACGACAAAGGAGGATGAGAGGAAGGGGAGAATGGGAGATGGTGCGGGGAATGAGGAGATGGATACGATGGGCGAGAGAATCTCGCCCACGAGACCACCCGTCGCCTGGTTCCCAGCCCCCCCACTCCCCACGAGAACCACCCATCGCGTGGCTCCCAGCCCCCCCACTCCTCGCGTTTGCACAGCGCCACGTCAATTGACGTGCGTGTCAGCAACACGAGGTAGATGTGGGCTGGAACCCGCCGGGTTTCCTGCGCGGGTCAATACCCGTACCCGACCCGCCGCTACCCGCCATCTACCCACTGAAAAAAGACCCGTGGGTAGACAGGTACGGGTTGGAGCGGGTCCAGGTCCGGGTCGGCCTTGGGACACCCGCGGGTATACCCGTGTCATTGCCTAATGACAACTTCACTATCCCGCCATATTTTCTCACGGAATTTTTTACATATCATAGGTATATTCTTATAAATACCGTATATAGGCTGATATACATGAAAATAAACAAAATAAAAGAGAAATAAAAGAAATAAAAAATTATGATACATGGGGTGCCGCCGACGAACCGGCGGGTACTCACCTGTGCGGAGGCACCAAAATTTGTGGTGAAGGGTGCTGGAGGGTGGGTGATGAGAGGGATGGACACTGGGGGGCGGGGAAGGGTGCGTGGAGAGGGGGGTGGCGATGGGTGGCGAGGAAAGGTCCAGGAAGCGAGGCGGTTGGGGGAAATGGAGAGGGGATGGATGGGGGAGGGCTCCTGGCCCAGAACGAGCGGCAGGAAGGGGTAAGTACGTGGGGGAAAAGCAGGAGGGAGATGGGTACTCACCTGTACTATTAAGGCCCCCCACGGCCCCCTTTGCATTCCATCATCAATAAAAACAATGGGGACGTCATATACGATGTCCCCATGGTCCCCGTAGTGGGTTTCGCCATCCAGATTGGTCCCGCTGTCGACTTGCGCGAGGATGGTGGCAGAGGCAATGGCGGTTCCAATATCTCGACAACGATGACGATGTTGATGACGCCTTTGTTGTGGGCGACTCTCCACATCGCTCTCGTCGTCTTCGTTGTTGTGCGCCCGGTCCGCCGCCGCTGGTTTCGACGTTCG
>OY744472.1:3634618-3735465 GCA_963556145.1 Hygrocybe punicea | reverse complement strand
GTGGGAGTGCAGCGGAATGGGGATGTGGTGGTAAAAGCCTAAAAGGCGTGTGACTGTCACTTGCCTTTTACTACCACATGCCCGCCTCCCAACTCGCCTCCTGCCACATTCTCACTCCCCACCACCTCAACAATGACAGAAACGAGGAGGAGGACAACAACGGCGACGATTGGCGCAGAGACCACCACCCCAGATGTCCTCAAAGCCGTGCATGAGCGCGCTGACTTTTTCAACCAACGGCCTCGAACGTCGAAACCAGCGGTGGCAGACCAGGCGCACAGCGACGAAGACGATGAGGGCGTTGTGGAGAGTCGCCCACAACAAAGGCGTCATCAACATCGTCATCGTTGTCGAGATATTGGAACCGCCATTGCCTCTGCCACCATCCTCGCGCAAGTCGACAGCGGGACCAATCTGGATGGCGAAACCCACTACGGGGACCACGGGGACATCGTATATGACGTCCCCATTGTTTTTATTGATGATGGAATGCAAAGGGGGCCGTGGGGGGCCTTAATAGTACAGGTGAGTACCCATCTCCCTCCTGCTTTTCCCCACGTACTTACCCCTTCCTGCCGCTCGTTCTGGGCCAGGAGCCCTCCCCCATCCATCCCCTCTCCATTTCCCCCAACCGCCTCGCTTCCTGGACCTTTCCTCGCCACCCATCGCCACCCCCCTCTCCACGCACCCTTCCCCGCCCCCCAGTGTCCATCCCTCTCATCACCCACCCTCCAGCACCCTTCACCACAAATTTCGGTGCCTCCGCACAGGTGAGTACCCGCCGGTTCGTCGGCGGCACCCCATGTATCATAATTTTTTATTTCTTTTATTTCTCTTTTATTTTGTTTATTTTCATGTATATCAGCCTATATACGGTATTTATAAGAATATACCTATGATATGTAAAAAATTCCATGAGAAAATACAGCGGGATAGTGAAGTTGTCATGCACAACAACGACAACGACGAGTGCGTATGCCTGTGAGTGATGGGTGGGGCCATGGCAACGGTGACAGGAAAGCCTGAGCCCATCAGCGCCCTTGTTCCTGACCAGACCTGACATTCCCGAACAGGTTATTGCCGTATTTAGGACACTACTACATTACTAGTATATGCTACTAATAACTACTAATAAGACTTATATACTGAGGCTAGGGTGGAGACTGATTTATGGCCAGATAACAGTTTTAAGACTTTAGAGCCTTATAATAGTGGTTGAGACACGTGTTCAACCACTATTATAAGCCTTGTAGTGTGGGAAGGTCAGGTGGTCGAAATGGCATAGAGCACATGACTGTCACACATTGTCACAAGTGGTCATGCTTGAATGATGCCTATCTTCCTCTTGAGATGAAACATTCTGAACACCCGGCAAATGCCGGGAACAGAGTTGCTTCAATCTATTTTTGGCACGGACCGTTTCTCGGCAACCAAATGCCGCCAAGCAAATGTACAAACATCGGCAACTTTGAGCTCATGGCCGCGATTTTAGGTCCCCTGGCCCCAGTGCGACAACAGATGGCGAGGTGGACTCACGGCACCCATTCATCCCCATGCCCCAATGCTCCCCCTCGACGCCCTCACACTCACTGGCCACTTGGACAACAACAGTGATCTTGCTGTTGACGATCGCCATCGATCTCATTTCTGGCAGCACCCTTCTCCTCGCGTACCTCGTCGATCGCGTCTTAGCCTCTCACGATCCCATTGGCCGAGCAATTTCACCCGCTCTCCGTCTCTGGACCTCCCCCGAGACCTCATTAGCTCGCATGGAGCCGACCCCGACCGCTTCCATTGCCAATGTGAGCTCTGTCAAAGAAAGTGTTCCAACACCTTCGATAGCACCTCAAACTTGCAATAGTGAAGGTTCTCTGCCATTTCCGGGTCGAGTGGGCCCCAATGGCCTGCATGAAATCTCTCACTTGATGCTGTGAGTGTTTATTTATTCACTTTTGACCCTTTCTATCTATCCAACTGATGTTGTGCGCCATGGCGGCACAGGCGTGGACAAACGAAAGCCACTCTCAAAGAGTGGTGCCATGGATTTAAGCTTCCCATCTCCGGCAACGTCACGACGCTGTGTGAGCGGTTGGAGGCCTTCAGCGGTGACCAAAAAGCATGGGAAGAGTGTGTGCTTTGGCTGCTTAAACTTTATCTTGTTGCTAAATCATAATTGCCTCTCATATTTCAGTTTACTCCCCAGCACGAGGTGGCCACACCGAGGACCAAGGCCAGGCCCCAAAAAATCAAAAGGCAAGCAATCTGCTCTGTGCCGCGAAGCACTGCTTGGCCATGGTGTCCCCGACAAGAACGGTGTTATCCATCAAGCGCTCCCAACCGAGTGCTCAAAGAATATGCAAACCACTGAGCAAATTCAGGGGCTGATACCATGGGTACGTGGCTAATCTTTATTCACCACGCTAGCTTGAGCTGATCCACTTTTGGCTTGAGCAGGCTGAAAGTTTTGTTGCCATGTTTCCTTACAAGTTGCCAGCTCTCCGTGGCATCCAACCAGAGGGATTATACCATGTACGTCATTCTTGTCTGGTTTTCTCTCGTTCACATGTGGTAATGGGCTCATGTCACTCCAATTTTTTACAGGCTCAGAACAGTACCTCACAGTGGCCGTTACCAGGCCTGCTACTCGAATGGACACCATCCATTGGATCCTCCTGTGGGACAACTGTCCCACTCACAGTACGTCCATTAATGTGGATTTGAGGCAATTTCACTAATGCTGTAGTGGCAGGCTCCGGATGTGAATGCCCTTTATCAACAACTAAGTACCATGATAAGGCAGTTTAATCACACACAGTCCGATGGGGTTGTGACCCAGGGCCATGACCAGAACGAGGTCAGCACCTCACCGCCAACCTTGGCCCACCATGCCACGCAGTCCAGTCGCCCAACCTCACAGCCATCATCTGGGACCCCAGCTGTGGTGACCACCATGCAAGGATCCCTGCCTGAGTGTTCATTCAGGCTTGGCAATGGTCAGGTTCTGGAATTCACATTGGAAAGTATAGTGGACCCTCCGGCTATCTCCTTTGCTGGTGATATCCCACGACTTAATGGTATGTGGGATGATCAGACTGCACATTGGAGTGGGACATCTCCCCTTGTGGTTAATGGCCAACCTATTGCGGTGGTGCACTGGCCAGAGCTGTACAAGTATGGAAAAAAGGATCAATGGAAGGGGATGAAAGCAAGGTGGTTTGAATGGAAGGTTTGACTTTGATTGACATTGACTAGGTTATTGTTGAACGATGGTGTGCTGGCACTCCAGAAGATTTCTGGAAGGAGTTCAGCTATGAAAATGGTAAGGTCATGACATTTACAGCCATCAGCCAACACCTCCAAAAGCAGCGCCTTGATGAAGACAAGGCTACTGCTGATAAAGCCAAAGCAGAGTATGGAGTATCATTTTCTGAGTTTTTCACTTACCGTCGTGGTAGTCAGATGTTAGTTATGAGTGATCCAACTTCCATTGCTAAACATTACCGTGCATTACAAAATGCTGTGTAGTGTTTCTGTCAATATATTGTCTATTGATCTTTTCTAATGCTTCTTAGGTCAATGAAATGAAATGAAGAGCTACAGTTATGAAAGGATGTAATATTATATCCAATGCATGGGGAAGGAAGCTGGCCATGTGACTTATAAAAGCACTTGAGAAATTCCTCAGTTGATTATCATGATCTTAGCTCAAAGGATGAGTTAGGATGCAGCTTATGAAAGTACTTGAGAACTTCCTCAGTTGATTACCATTATCCTACCTAAACCTGCTGCAGATCTCCATTTGCAGGTCAAGCATTGAGTTAATGTTTAGTTATTCAAATGGTGTTGAAGAGATACAATTACAAAAGATAGTGATAGAATGGACAACATATGAAAAACATGAAGTAAAGCAATAAAACAGAAGATATAATGAATATACCAGTGGTCAAGCACAAGGACAGGTTCTACCACAAGTTGGACATTTGACTGTTGGAGCACGGTTTGGATCAAAAAAGGCCTCCCTTGGCTCAGTGGGATCATCATTCCATGAGATGAGATACTTGACAATTGTCAAGCTTGTGAACTCAGTACTCCATCCTCCCCACTCACAGATTTGACGAATTGGCCACCGACGCTCAGAAGAAAGATACTGGCATCCTCCATGACGGAAAGAGTGAGTTCCATATGGATGAGGATCAATACCAACATCCAAAAGGTTGTTTCTGAACAGTTCCAGGAATTGATCAGAAGTCTGTCTATACATTTAGCTGGTAATCTGTTATTACATTTAGTAAAAATACATACCATTGGACGGTTGGATTCTGAGACACAGTCACCTGAAGCTATCTTCCGAAAGATGTAACCACCGGATAGCTTTGCTTCTGCAAGCCACTCTGCAAGAGCACGGACAGGGCAGAGGTGAGCTTCATGTCCAGGTAGTGCAAATAGAACAAAAGGTTTGATATCTGGCAATAAATTCAGCCAGATTCTGCTTTGTGGAAAGATGATTTACTTGCCTCCAAATTGACTGGTCTTGCGGAACGGTAGAGTGAGAACAACACAGGTTGAAGATACAATATTAATATCCTGTGCTTGGATCTTCAGGACTTCATCAAATTGCAACAAGCACAGGAATGCAATTGTGTATGCAGCTTGCAATAGACGACGAGAACGACCACCTCCCCACTATGGAGGCTAGAAGAGTCTTGCTGTTGAGTACAAGATCCTGCAGCATAATCTTGGATGGCCCAAATGTCATCCTGGTGATTATAGTCATACATTTTCATCATGATTGCCTGAAAGGATAAGACTTTCAGTCAATATGTGTTAGTGTTGGTGAAATCTTACAGATGTGATGGCCCAAGCACTCGTTGAAGTCTCTCCTGCACGAACCTAAAGGTCCACTTTAGTTTTTTCTACATTGTCAGTATGGCTAAAGTGCACTCACCTTTCGCCTTTGCAGGCTAACCATGTAGCTTGAAACCTCATTAGAGACTGATGGGTTACCAACCATTCTTCCTGTGCTTTCACTAGCATGCCAAGGAAGAGATCCAAGTCCATGAAGTCGTCCAAAGGCATATGTTACAGCAGCACGCATCTTCTGGGCATAAGAATAGGTGCTACGCTCCTCTGAAACAAGTCTCTTGGAGCCATCAAGTAGGATCTCATCACATCTTCAAGTGACCAGTATATAGTCAATTATTAATAATAATGAGAGCAACACTCACTGGTTCATAATCCAAGCTGCAATGCACAATGGAGCATCTTGCCTTGGCTTTGGTGAGAAAAAAGCTTCATTTTCTTGAATGAGTCCTTTGGCCACAAAGAAGGTTTGACACTGTTTCATGAGCCTGTGGTAAGCAATAGTCCCTCAGCATTATGGCAAATTTCATAGCATATATAAAAATGTATCTCACCTCTGATACCCACTGTCAGTGCTCTCCGTCACACCTTTCAAGGCTTGAAGAAGCACATCATGCAAGTCTGACAAATTGGGATCATCAGGAGCCTCTTCAGCAAGTAAGGTCTCCTCCTCTCCCTCTAAATCATCTTGCACTTCTAATGCTGCAGGCCTTTCCTCACCATCCTGGGGATTGATGACTCGAAGAAGACCAGCGAATGGTGAGGATAACTCTGTTGACATTGAAAGACAACTTGAAGGTGCGGATTGTGGCTGTGCTCATCACTGGCTGTGCAATTATATGTAATCTCACTTTTTAATTAATTAATTATTATTATTATTATTACTGCACATTTTCGGTCTCAAAGGTCTAATGCCTCCTGTGATGTTGAGCGGCAGGCCACCCACCCACCTCCTGGTGACCTTGTGGATGCAGGTGTCTTTGTCGCAGCCCACCACAACCTTGCAACCTCGCAAATGCAGCGCCATGTCAATTGACATGGCTGGCATGGTTCGTGAGGTGGTTTACAGGTGGTGGGTGCTCATTGTGTCCTCTCCTCATTACCGTCCCTGCATTGGTGCCATCGTGGTCTGCATCCTGTCCACGCGTCCTGGTGGATGATAAAGGGGGGGTGGTGGTTGGGCAGACGGCCAGAATGCGAGGTCCTGAGACCCCTGACCGCTCGTTTTCAATGGAAATGGAGCACGGGGGTTGTACATGAGCCATAGATGGTCGAAGATGGGGCGGGGAGGGGAGTCCTGGTGGTTGAAAAAAGGGGGGGGTGGTGGTGGTTGGGTAGACAGCAGGAATGCGAGGTCCTGAGACCCCCCGACCGCTCGTTTTCAATGGAAATGGAGCGTGGGGGGTGTACACGAGCCGTAGGTCATCGAAAACGGGGCAGGGTAGGGCATCCTGGTAGTTGAAAAAGTTGCCATGGGCCACTTGACTGTTGTTGCCGTCCTCCCCATTCTTCGCATACGTGTCGGCTCGTGTTTCGATGCCATTAGGCCGCGGCGACATCTTGGCGGCGGCTTTGAGTTGGTGTGGTGTGGTGTTGATTGGCTGGGCGTTGGTGCCGGCGTTGTGTAAGTAAAAATGTTCAGAAAAAAGAAATAAAATATAAAATATGCATGAGTGGTGCCCACGCACCTTAGAGTCAACAGTGAAAATGTCAACGGGGTGCTCACTCATCCACTAGGGACGCCATCACTGGGGTGGGTACCGGTCACGGTGGCACAGGCATTGACATTTGGCAAGGTCAGTTTAGCGGGGTTAGAAATAGGGACCGTCTTACCGAGATCGTTGGACCGTTTTTTTTGCGCGCTGCGGGGCTTGCGGATGGCTTTTTGCTGAGGAAAATGTAACTGTGAGGCAATGTCAGAACTTCCAAAAGACGTTTCAAAAGACAATCCCTGCTGACAAGCAGGAATGGCCCTGCCGAAATAGACGTACCAACTGAGCCAGGGCCAATCTAATTCGCCTCTGGGCCAATTTGAAACCTCGCAGCCCAGCCCCAACTCTCTGGCTTCTCCCTCTCTCGAGTCTCTCCTGGGATCAGTAACAACCCTCCCCATTACCGCGCTTTGTTTTTCATGCACTAATGGATGGGCCCATGATAATGGTGGTCAGAAAATACATTCGGTGAGTGATTGGCCTCCCAGAACACATACCATATTGGGTGGGAATTCCCCCCATCCCAGCCGAATTGTTGTTGCCGGCAACGCCATCATTCGGCTTTTGCCAATGCTCCGGTGATTTCTTTTTGGTCCCCCCGTTGCCCCCACTCTTTTGTCATTCTCTTGCCTGCAATGTTGGTGGTTTGGTGCGGTCGCCAAGTTCGAATTTGCGCGCGGAGTGGGGGGGCCACCAGCATGGAACGCAATGTTTTGTTTTGTTGAGGGGAGATCAATCGAGATTGGGGAAGGCTATGCATTTCTTGGGGTCCCTGTTTGGCTGCTCGCGTGGGGCCTCTAGGGCTCGAACGTGACATTCCCGTCACGGTGACCGGACGGTTTTCCAATCGGTTCGCAGCCCGACTTACTCGAGTGACAAATAAGGTAAACGTGCACGTGATATGACCATTTCTGGCCAAGAGGCTTGAAAAGTTGGGCGTCCTTTACCCATTATATTGATGGCGTCAACGGACAGCCATGTAAAGAGTGCGTATTGGTTGAAATTCCTACGCCCAGAAATATGACTGTTGATGATCCGTGATCTTTCAGAGGTCCTCGACCCAACGGTCGACTTTGTCGCAGGAACCGTGGCTGGTGAGCTCCAACCGAACTCAAATTTGTGGAGGGGAATAATTGGGATCGATGGGACAGGCATTGTGGGTCTTACAGTCGGGCATCCTTTCGATACTGGTTAGTTTCGTGCTCGTAATAAAATTTCCTTTACACACGAAACTGAATCTTACATTCAATTCCAATGTTACTTAGTGAAAGTACGGTTGCAAAGTCCCAAAATCTCCACGAGATACAAATCAACATTCCACGCTCTCGCGACCATCATACGCGAGGAGCGCTATATTGGACTTTACAAAGGCATCACCTCCCCACTCGTGCGTTCACAAACACCCCGGATGTTCTTCTACCGTATAAGTCGCGGCGTATCTTCCTGCTGGAAGTAGGTCAAACTGAATATGATGCCCGTTCCCTTCTATCGTAGGCATCTTGTGCGCTGCTCAACGGCCTCGTTTTCGCTTCTTATCACTTCTTCGTGAAGGTGCAGCTTGGGGATAACAACAAGGTCCCCACGATGAGTCAGATCATCGTTGCCGGAGTCGGAAGTGGTATCGTGTCCTCGTGTGTGAAACTTTTGGGTTGTGTCTACAGCTAGATGATAATGATTATCCCCTCTCTCAGAATTGTAACCACACCGACGGAACTTATCAAGATCCGCCAACAATCACTACTGACAACGAGCACGCCATGGGCCATCGCCCGGCAAATCATCAAAGTGTCTGGTATCCGAGGACTGTACCGAGGGCTCGCAGCGACTGCGCTCAGGGACTGTGGCTATGGTGCTTATTTCGCAGCCGTACGTTCGATCCGTGCAATGACTACTTCTTCCACCTTTCCTGATTTGCTGCAAGTACGAGCTATCGTGCCGATTCTTTGCTTCCGCTTCATATCCAACACTACCCGATAATAACAACACCTCTGTAATTTCCGTTATGGAGCACGAAGCGAACTCTTTGTCATGGCCCGCTCTTCTTATTTCAGGTGGAGTTGCGGGTGTAGTCGGTTGGGTAGCGACATTCCCCCTTGACGTCGTCAAAACTCGCATCCAGGGCAGCGAAGGGTCACCACCGCGATCTATACTAGGTACTCGGGCGGCTGTACGGACAGCAATTTCACCGACAACCCGCACCTCACTCAACACCAATCCCTACCGTACGACCATGACGACTATTGTCAATTCCTTTCAAGCTGAAGGTCTCAGCGTATTTTACCGTGGACTTGCCCCAACCCTTATCCGGTGAGTTCCTATTCCCTACCTGTGTCGTTCCCTTGTGCACGTACATCTCGTCTTCCGCAAATCTAGTGTATAACGAATTTCCACTTAACCGCTATTACTTCCAATTTAGAGCGATCCCGGTAAATATGGTGACCTTTGCCACCTTCCAGACTTTCGTCCATGTCCTCGACGACACCTCTATGGTCCCATGACCGCCTCCCCTTTGCTCTTTCTCATAAAAGAGTAAAATTACACGATAAGGAGCTACCATCAGCAAAACAACCGTCAACGATACAGGTCTGCCACGGGCTGTGCAGACGTCTATAGAGCCATAGAGCCATAGACTACTTCTTTATATGTCTAAATCTGTACGGTAGCCTAATCACCCTGCATAGATCACTATAGAGTGCTACATTGGCTGTATAGAGTGACACAGACTGGGCTGTTGACTATCCTGTCTCTCCTAGTTGTGTCTGACCTCCAGGACTGTACAAACCGCAACTAATGTCAACTTCTGTGCAAAGCTGTCTAAGTCTAGGTGGCTAACGAGTTTCTGTAGATTTAATTTTTCAGAATTATTATTGCGGCACAAAATTATTATTATTCAAACCGAAACAATCATAAAAGTTCATAATGGGTTGTAAATCATTATTAATAAAAGGTCGTGAAGAGGGTGATGATGTGTACTTCTAGTTGTTGTGAGGGGTCGTCAGTCAAGTTCTACCCGGAGTCCGAAATCCTGAGTTCTATTGTCCTCCTTGCCGTACCGCATCCTGGGAGCCCTGTAGTTAGAATAGACCAGTGGAAAAAAAAAAAACTTACCGGCCTTCCCGTGCCCATTCACGTAGCATTTTCCTCAGTTTCTCGCCGTGATAAGGATGCGCAGCAACACTGTTGAAGAGAACCAGCAGAGATTCAAAAACACCTTTGAATGCGGTGCCACGGAAGGGCACATCTTCCAGGAAGCCCGAGAGCCGTTCTTGGAGGCAGCAATGAAGCTATTGAACAATTCTCAACAGCAAATATAACAATTAGGAAAGAGGACTTTACTGCCGTTCCACATAGCACAACAGCTTCACCAAAAAGCTCCTCAAATTCCTCAGGAAAAACATTGCCGAGTGAGTCTACCGTCGAAAAATAAAATATTATGACAAGCTCTCGGAGTGCATGACTAGCGAAATTGTTAGTACGACCCTGATTGTTGCGTATCAGGAATACAGGTATGGTGAAAAATAAAACACGGACATACCTGTTCATCTTTCCCACCTTGTAGATACCGTCCACCGTCTAATAAATTTTTTGCTTTTGCCCCAACAGCCTCCGCATATTCGGCTTGACCCTGGGCAATATCTTGTTCACCATGCAGGTTATAGTAATGGTCGGTGATCGAACAGGCAATGCGTTTGAGCTTTCCACGGAATGTTGAACCTTCCTCAAATATCTGAAATCTGTTGTCAGGTTGTTTATGATGGGAATTATGAACGCGTACCAGAATGGACATTTGTCTTTTATATTTTGGAAAGTAGCCTGTGGAAGAATAATTTGTTTATGCAGTTCTAGAAGTTTGAATGAAACGGACCTGGCTCAACTCTACCACCCTTGCCACGGTACTCCGACAATGATTCGGTGAGGCAGTCTGTCGACTCAGGAAGATGTTTCTCACGTTCAGGAAACGGTCTAAACTTGACTAGGTGAAATCGTTTCGCTTTCTTGGCCATTTCTAGAACGTCCTTCCAATGGGGCGGGAAAAACTGCATTTGTGTGGGCTTTCCTTTCCTTTCTCCGTCGTATGGTGTCTTTGAGTGCCGCTTGGCACGTTTCGAAGGTCAATCCATGTCGGAATCACTATCAGCAACGGAATCTTCAATGTTATCCAACTCAACACTTTCATTATCGGAGGCGAGACTCTCATCTCGTGCAGCTAATTCCTGGAGGTGATTCACATCAGGAGCTTTTGGACCGTGGTTCTTTTGGTGATGAGCTCCGAGAATGTCGTATGTACGCTTGGATGTGGCCTCAGAAAACTAGAATGTGTAATATGATTAATAATATTACACCGTGTGAGCGCAGGAACATATACCATATCCTGCTCCTGATGCCCAGTATTGGGGGCCGCTTTGTCCCCGGCACTTCTGGGAGCTTATATATTGGAGGTCAGTTACTCAACGGCAGGAAAAATCTTGAGTTGGCGCACCCTTACACTTGCGTTTTTTTCCTGTGATAGCCTTCTGCTTATCTTGAAGATTTGCAACAGCAATCCGCTCGTCTTCATCAGGTGAGCGTTCATCAAACTCTGATAAAGTTGAATATGAGAATCCACAATTTCATAATGTAGAAAAGAGTGAAAAACCGTAAGGAACTCCAGGTGTGGGTTGAGGCGGGTCATTGGAGTCATTGAAAGTCGTAAAAGAGTCGTTACGTTGTTCAGCTTGGCTATCGTCATCTCCATCGCTACTACGCCCAGTCTCACTGTCATCCTCGTCACTACTGGTCTCAGACTCTGAGTTGGCATCATCCTGTCCATTGGTCTGACGCTGAGCAGGTCTTGGGGAATTTTGGTTTGCGAGGGGTCCCTGCGCCGTCTCAGGTGGCCATTGTGGTGGTGGTTGCATCACTGTCCTTGCCATCCTTGATGGTGGTTGATTTGGGAGAGTACGAAGCAACGGGTCGATGACTGGAGTAGAGTTGGCTCGATAGCTGCCAGGAGCATCATCGGCTGATGGTAGAGCGCTGTCAAACCCAAAACGTGAACTGGCAGGACCTGAAATGGGATGCCGAGAAGGATGGGGAATTGACGACAATACCGGTTCGGTTCCTGGGGGAACAAGGAATTGTGGTGGCGCAGGTAAAGAACCCTGAGGTACTGGATTCTTTTTCTTTGAAGTGGTACCGTTAGCAGCCCAAGGAAGAAGAATTTATTCGAGAAACTTACCCTTCCACGTCTGTTTTTTTGCGAAGGTGCCATGGGGTTGACTAGTTCTGACACTGATATGTTGGCCTTGCTTGATTCTTTCCTCTTTGGCCTGCCATACTCATCAAGGTCAGGCCGTATAGCATCTGATATCTGTGCGAGTCGCTCCACCAGTCCGCCTTTTCCTCGATTGCCACGAGCAGCCAAAACTCTGGTTGCAACATTTTCTAGGAAAAATATGAAGTATATTAGCTGGGCTAACTCGACCATGGTTAAAAGACCTTTCTCGCTGGCAGCGTTCTTGCTCCGCTTCCGGCGAACTTGAGGCACGTTTTCTGATACTTCCATTTCCTATGTGCTTTGGGAATGCGTTTCTTTAGCTGGTGGCATTAACAGTGGCGATAGATATACAAGAAAAGCATATGGTACAAAAGATGCGACTCGGAAGAACCAGAAAATCGTACGACCTCATGTTTAGGTGTATTGATTTAGTCATTTGTCGAGTGCAAAATTAATTTATTACGAAAAGTTATCCCTAGAATCCATAAAAAATCTCTTTCTCAAAGTACTTGTTCAGCCAAAATTCCGTTGAAAATTCCATGGAATTTTCCTTTGTCAGTCGCGTATCTGCTTTTGCTCCAAAATGAGGGATGAGATCCATTAAAACTCGCAGCTGACCAAGGGGAACGACATCACCAAGGCGGCTTCCATCTGCACGAGTGGACCGTTTTAGCAGGTACATTGAAGATGATGGTTCAGGGAATTGCCCCGCAGATCCGGTTGTCGAAAATGAAGGATTGATCTGCGGGGCAATGTCAAATCGTTGCACATATGTAAGAAATGACTCGGTTCTGGGAGGTGGTTTGTGACCTTTTGGGGGAACAACTCGCATAACCAGGCGCACTTGGGCAATGCAGTGACCTAAACAGCATTGTAGTCAATATTGTAGACCGCAGACCATAATGAAACAACCTTTTAAACCGTTCCCTGGCCATACAATAGCTCGATCGGTGTTGATAAGTGCGGTATCATAGTGGCCGAATGGCTGAGTTTTGTTAGGTGGGGAGGCATTCACAGTTCTGGCCTCAATAATTTCTCCAGGGTTGTGCAACGACTTCCTTTGAATTCGGAAGCTTGACCAAACTTCAAGTTTCTGAAATGGCAGTTGACAACAAGGCGCTGCTCTTCGCCTACCACCAATTGTGTGGAAATTTACACCTTCAAAGACACGCTGCAAGTAATCGGCCAGGGCTGGCCGCAAATCCGGGAGCTGGAACTTCAAGGCAACATCATCTACGTCAAGCTGTTTGAAGCTAGGTTTGTATGCCAGATGGAATGCCGTGCAAGGGCTAGCAAATGTATGGAACGTTCGGGGAGTGTTATGGTTGCTGCCCCATTTGAGTTGTGTGGCGACTGCAAAATAGTCAATTTTTCGAGCAGAGTCTGATGTAGATGTAAGTGTGTCATTTCTTGCCTCAAAATCCTGGTCGCGGACGATTGACTGCAGCTCTTGCAATGAGGTTGCAAGATCAAAATGCCAACATTTATCAAGGCGGTCAAGGTATCGGCAAATCTGCGGCTCATAGTTATTGTTGTTTGTTGCGTCAGCTGGATCCTTAATCTCCGTGATATGGGCATGTTCCATAACGTCTGCAGACCATTGGATTGCCACACCATTCGCGCGCACATTCGGGACAATGCTTTGCATCAGTTCAAGTTTTGGTATCCACCAGTCTTCAATTGGTTTTCCATGTTTTCCAACTCGAAGATGAGCGTCGGTAATGGCAGTCTTGTGATCATGAAATTCCTTTAATGCAGTTATCATGCGGTTACAGCTTTCATCGTCCAGCTCACGGGCTTGGGAAATATAACGGAAGTCCATCAGGGAACGAAGAGCGACGAGGAGGTCCTTCGGGATAGCACCAGCAATGACGCCAATCATATACCGTTGTACATCACGGTGTTCCCGCCCTGTCACTTGTTTAACCTCAGAGATCCCTTCCTTGAAATGACGGAAGCCTGTGTGGGGTTGTAGGACAGAGAAACGGAAGTCGATTTCCTCCTCACCCAATGCATGAATAGACCATTTTGCATCGTGATCCCAAAACATCTTATGAAGGTGATGAAGGGGTTCGGGTGTTAGAAACAGAGATGGTTCAGCGAGTGGCCAGTCCCTCCAAGACGGACGGTGAACTCCATTCAAACGGAACTTCTTCGCTTTGGCAATATACTTTGGGAGATCCCAGGGATTGGCTTCAGCCTCAATGGCTTGGAGCTGAGCAAGCGTAGTCGATGCAGTGCGAGGTTCGTGACGTGTGGCATTACCAAATGTCTTGAAGGTTGCCATCGTCACTGATGATGTTTTTCCACCGACACAAGCATATAATGCTGACTCCGGGGTGTCGACAATACAACTAGCAAGAGGCGTGAAACAATACCGACGATAGCCTAATGGATCATTCATCATTACGCCAATCAAAGCTGCTATCTTGAGTGGGCGCATGATGAAGTCGAAACATTCGTGAAAGAGGCGGTATCCAAGGACGCCCCGTATTTTCTTATTCCGGTGAATGAACTTTGAAATTGGTAGGAGAGCCAACAACAGGAATGCACGATGGGATGATTTCATGCGGAAGTCCAAGTCCAAATTTGCGAGACTGATGAGGAGCGGGTGGGCAACACAATTGCCAGTCATCGCGGATATATTGGTTTTATCGGAAGACAAAATTGTTCCCAAAAGGGTGGCACCAGGTGGAAGTTGACTCTGATATCATTAGTTGAATTCGCCCAGTGAAAATGCAGATATACACACCTGCATATCCCATGCAACATCGCCGGTCCGCCACTCACTGTAAACCCTGACCAACTTTTCAGCCGTCTTGAAAACGCGGAGCGGTGAATAGTGGACATGGTCTACTATGTGTGGACTATGCAAGATAGACTGAATGCATTCGAGGGAATCACGGTGGAATAGATGGACTGGTGTTTTCATAGGATACACGGTTGACCATGGCGTGCAGCTCCACTTCGGACCAGCAGGGAGTAATTCTGCTCGGCCGCGAAGCTCCTTGGCAGTAGAGAATGACAGTCGAAGAGACAGCACCTGGCAAAACGTGAGTATTGGCCGTCAATACTCTGTGTGTTCAACGCTGAAGCAGATAACGTACTGATTTAAGAGAAAGAAATTTATTCAGGTCGGGTATGCTCAGAGATGATTGCAACAGAAATGAAGCTAATTCCCATTCTGATTTCGATGCAAAGGGATAATATAAATTGGTTATCCTTTGCTCGCTGAACGCATCTGCATTGAACTCGTCCAAGAATGTGCGACCTCTTCCAAACGTCTGGGAAGCCCCAGAGAATTCCTCTACATAATAGCCTCGCTCATTCAATTGGCAACCTGTGATTATGAACAGTGTGTCAAGCCAATGTCAGATCATTCTTTGAGAGAAAAACTCGCAGTCTGAGTCCCCCATTGAAATATCTCTGGGCTCGCTGGGATCTACAGGAAGATCCAAGGATATGGGACTTGGAGATGCATCAGGATGACTGGTATGTGCCTGGTTAATGTCTTGGTTTGATAGAGGTTCTGAAATGTGAACCAGTTCGTCGAGGAAGTGGACACAAGCCAACTGAGGGTGATTCATATGCTGAAGTACACGAGCTTGCGTCTTGAAAGCTTTGGAACACCGTGGACAGCGAGCCATATAAGCTGGTCTGAGTCGTTGGCGGTAACAGTGAGTCAGATGGTTGTCTATTGCAAGTGACCAAAGAACACACAAAGAAATCACCACGTGTTTCCTGTATCAACTACCACTTTTCAACCTGTACTAGAATGTCGCAACGTGCATCTGGCCGCGTATCCGACTATGTATCCGAAACAGCTCTATCTGCTCCCCCTTCAAGCGCGAAGGGCAACTCACTGAGAATTGGTACTCCATTAATCCCAGCTGACACTGGCACACAATTCGGTCAGATCTCTTTTCTTACCTTCTGCAGTCGTTGAACATTTCTCTCAACAGCTGGCTTTCCCACAGATCGAAATGATTCTGATGCGGCATCATCACTCTTCGGCAATGAAACTGACCACTGTTCCTACCACTCCGAGGCAAGCATGAGCACTAGTTGGCTGTTAGAAAACTCATTCTTTCATTCTTTCAGGAAGTTGACAACTCAGACACAGACCCTCTTCCAGAGACTTTAGACGAAGCACAATACCTCCTTGGAGTCGTATACACACGTCGTAGCATCTGCCGAGCAGAGACTTTATTGGCTGGTCTTCGGCTTAAGGAATCTCGACTTCGTTCGAAGCTATATGTCATCCGAGCTAGCAAAGTCAAACGGAAACTAGATGAAGCTGACATGAAAGTGGGATCAGCTCGGAATAAAGTCAAACAAAGCGGGCACATGCAGGCTTTGAAAAAAATTTACACGCATAAATCCCCTAAAGTCAGAAGATACAAAGGTAAAAAATTTCTTCCATATTGATGTACGCAATGATCTCACATTCTTGTAGATGCTCATTTCGTCAAAGTTCCTGGGGGAACACTGGCCGTGAATTTGGACTAGACGTTGCCATTGTCCACCGTTGTTCTGTTATTGCGGGCCTGAAGACAATTCAATGTGTATCTTTTCCTCCAGAAGTGAGGGCTCTCACAACAGCAGACTATCTGCCGGACTGAAATCCATAGCCTGGGCTGATAACGAAATGTGAGCACTGTAAACTGACTTCGAAGGCACCAAAACACGTCATAAAACAGTGTGATTTTGCGTTCTGAACCCAGTTGGGTAGGAGGGTGCACTGGTTCCACGTTGATCTAAAGCAATGGTTTTCAGAGCTATACATCAAGCTTCTGATGTCCTTGTATGTGCTTATTATAATCTGAGAACCAATCCCTGCTAATGACGTGTCCAGTTGCATCTGCCATCCCAGACTATTGGTTATGCATCCATTCGTTTGCACATATTGTTTACACGCATCATATTGTGTTTGTATTTGTGCGCTCCTCACCTACATGACCACCATCATCCAACACAGTCAGTTCAACGATGTCGGGCGCGACATCGTTAACATATATATTTCTATCAATAACTACCCTCACCTGCCGCCACCTGCACCTCGTACCAGGGAAAACCACGCGATGATGTTCGCCAAACAAATTCTTCGGTATGCAATCACAAGGATATCCGGATATAATCGCGTAACGGCGATTTATGAGTTTATTAAACGGTTTCTTCGGTACGCAATTACACGGATATCTTTTTTCTCTTTGCCCATTTATTTATTAATAACACGAAGACTCGTCCGCCATGCTACGCGATTCAGGCAAAGACAATCCGATTCGCATTAAATCATTTTAGCAGTACGTTCATCATCACACGTTCAACTTGAATGACGTGTTTCTAATTTTTTTATCTAGTTATTGCACTGTGAATAGATAGCCATTACCCTCCGCCTCCTGTTTTTAGCCTTCAAGTGAAAATCCCATACATTACCCTAAAACACGACGATAAGATTAATATCGTGCATATCCCCGTATCCGATAAGAACACCGTACCCCCGACTGCGGGTCAGGTAAAGCGACGGGTAGTGGGTAATAAGAGGTCGTTGCGCTACTTGTGACAACCCGTGTATTATATACAAAGTATTAATACATTGAGAACAGTAAATTAAAGAGAGGACAGGGCAAAGCGCCCTACCCTTGCCTTGCCATCCTTCGTATTTGCCTCCTGCTGTTTGTGCCCTCACCTCGCCCCCTCGTTCGGCTGCTGCAGCCCCGCCATCCCACCACCTACCTGTCTGCCGCCATTCATCGTGCGTTCACGCCATTGGGCGTGGGTGCTGGGCGCCAGCACCTGAGCGAGGGGGTATGGGGTTGCCGCTGCTGCTGCTCAGGCTGCCGTTGCCGCTGTTGCTGTTGTTGCCGCTGCCGCTGCTGTTGCTGCTGTGGTGGTCGCAGCTGCTGCCGTTGCTGCTACCGTTTCCGCTGCCGTGGTTGCTGCCCATTGCCGCTGGCGTTGGCTGGCATTGACTGGTGTTGAAGTTGGCTGGTGTTGGTTGAGGTTGTTGCTGCTGCTGACCGCTGTTGCGGTGAATAATCAGTATTCTAGGAAAGCAAACACTTAGGAAAATGTATAAGAAGACAAAATAAAGACTCACCTTGAGCAGAATGGTCACCGTTCTGCTCGTCCTCACCACTGGCAGTCACGGTGTTGTGAACTTGTTCAAGTTCAATTCTTACCCGATAAGGCTACCCGTACCGCACGGGATCAAAAACCCCCCAGCATATGCCAAGTGGTACGGGGTACCCAGTGCTTGGTATGGATGCATAGAATAGCCTACTCCCTGTATAGCAATGTACAAACCCTACCTCTGGTATAGATGTAGAGAGTGTGTACCCCTCGTATAGTATTGTATAGTGGAATGTGTTCTCTGTGTAGACCTATGGGGTGCTATATAACAGGAGGCCATCTATGGGCAGCTATAGGTTTGATTACTGTTCTATGGGGTTCTATGGCAACTCGGCTGTTTCTCTACAGAGGCTTGCAGAAAACATTTGTAAACAAAGATTTCGATAACTCCTAATACAGTATTTTTGTAAAATAATTTCTCCAGCCTCTTCGAAAAATGTCTCCGAGCTCCTCTGGACCATCCTCACTACTTCAAGAACTCCGAGAAAAAACTCTAAAAAATCTGGGTCAGAATCCTTGCCATTGGCAGGTCTCAATTGTGCAAGCTATCCTGACAGGAGACAAGGATGTCATTTTGACTTCAGCAACAGGATCCGGCAAAACGCTCACCTTCTGGATACCTCTCCTAGCTGTACCGGATGGCATCCAAATTATTTGCACGCCCCTCAATCTTCTTGGTACTCTGAATGTGGCCAGCCTTGCAAAACACGGCATTCCTGCTATATCCATCACAGCCGAGACAGCAACCCCTGCCAATTTCAGAGTCAGTGTGTCCGCAATGATTCCGTCCCACTGATCACACTGCTACTCACCAGGATATTGCAAATTTAAAGTATCGAGCGATCATGACTAATATAGAGAATCTCATGAAACCTGGCGGAGGTTTTGAGCACCTGTGGAAAAACCATCAATTCATGAGCAAACTTATTGCATTTACCTTTGATGAAGGACACTGCATCAGCAAATGGAGCACGTTCCGCCCCGAGTTCCGCCAGGTTGAACGCCTCCGTTACCTGTTGCCAAAATCCATTCGCTTTTACGTGACATCGGCTACACTCCCGACATTGGTGCTTCACGACGTCATGGAGACACTACAGATCCGCTGGGATAAAGCATTCATAATGCATAGGTCTAATGATTGGCCGAACATTCGACTCACAGTCCGAAAGATGATGCACCCTGCGAATAGTTTTCTGGACATCGCGTTTTTGATTCCAGATGACATCCCAGAAATATGGAAGCCACCGAAGTTTCTTGTCTTCTTTGACAACATTGCGGAGTCAGTGCGTGCTGCAAAGTTCCTATGTAACCGCTTGCCGGTCAATAAACGCAACCTGATAAAATGGTTTAATTTGGAGATGTCAGCAGAATACCGCGAAGATGGATGCGAGGAGCTCAAGAACGGACGTACTTGGGGTTTCCTCACCACAGATTCCTTCGGGATGGTTAGTGGGTGACATTCGCTATCTGATGTAGCTGACAGCTTTACAAGGTTTGGACATACCGGACATAGAGCTTGTGATCCAATGGAGGGTCACCTGCGATTTCTGTACACTTTGGCAGCGGTTCGGACGGGCAGGGCGCAACATGGCACTGACAGCCACAGCTGTGTTGATTGTGGAGCCCAAGTATTTTGACACGACTATAGCAGAGAAGGCAATACGCCTGCAGGAGAAGAAGCGAAAAGCTGACGAGAAGCTGGAGTCAAGAGTCACCAAAAGAAAGCGGCCCACACACTCAGCACCCACCGAGTCTATCCCCAACATCCCTCCACCTGAGACCGTGGTCGAAGACGATGCAGTTGTTGAGGCGAGACTTCAGATGGTGTATAATCATTTACCTGCGGAATCGCGAATGAGTAAGGGCAAAGTCAAGGAAATAGAGCCGGTAATGGATGACTTTATTAACACGAATATGCGAGCGCACCTGCAATGTTTTAGAAAACCAGTACGGATATATTTTGGGTGTGCAGGCCTAGGTGGGTCGTCCTTGTGTACGTATGTGTGACCGTTTACTCACTATTACATAAAGCCTCGGATCATCTGGACTGCCGTCCTGATCTCCCAACTGGCTGTCCTCGTTGCATATACACTGAACCCATTGTGTGCTGCGAGGGTTGCCTACCGACAGCGTTTATGGACTTCGCTCCCCCCGACATGCACCTTCGCCCAAAACCTCCCCCCAGCCGGTCCCGACCCAAGGCCTACGAACCCTGCAAGCAAGACCGTGATCTGGCGCTTGCCCTCCATGAGTTTCGCAAACGTGCAACGGAGGAGAAGTTTGGACGATCGGCGTTGGACATGATGGGCCCTGGCCTTATCATGGCCGACGACATCATTGATCGCATCATCGACTGCGCCCATTTTGGTAAAATTGAGACGCTGGACCACCTGTCACGGGAGACGCAGTGGAAATGGGCCACGGAATACATGGAGGACGTGTTGGGCATGCTGAAAAGATACCGTATCGTTTCCAACTTGACACCGTTGACGACTTCAGCGCCTTTGCAAGCACGAACCCAGCCGCTGCAAAGCATCATTGATGGACCCGTTCCTGTAGCCAACAAACCCAAATGGCGCAATAAGTGCGGGACTTGTAAGATGGAAGGTCATATTGGTACATATTTAATTCAGTGCACTTCACCTCAGCCTGACATTTGCTTGACAGCCAGTAACCGGGAGAAATGTCCTTTACATCCCTCTCGCGGTTCAAACGTGCAGAATGAGAACATGCCTCCATTGCCAGTATCTACAGCTACAACTACACTTGCACCCATTCGGATTGGTCCCACTGTCGTGCCGCCCGCCATCTTTTACGCGAAGTAGTACTTAGATCTCACCCATCACATCTACATCTTCCACCATGTCATCCACATCGCCCTCGCCTTCCGTAGATATGTCGTTACTCTGTAATAGAGACATACCCTTATGAATCGTGTCTGGAATCTTGTATGCTGTTACCCGCCCCGGGATAATATTATTTGGCTGGTGCTTTTTCATATATGCCAGCAAAACTTCATATGTTCGTGTCAGATCTGGAGGTGAATGCTGAGTAGTTAAGCTGCCAAGCAAGAAGTTCCTTTCTATGTTACGATGACAATTGTGGTAGACATCGATGAGGCAAGACTCGTCGAGCACTCGCTTCTTCGTATAGTTGGCAAATTGTCCTCCAAACACAACCTTAGTCTTCAGATTGTTATGCTCCTGGACCCAATCTGGTGCTCGGAAAGCTCCTGGCTTTCCAGTAGGATTAACCAATATGTTGTAACGTATTCCACGTCTGCAATGGATCACATTCAGCCCTCGTCTCAATGATGGAGAGAAATTTTACCTCAGCTCCTCCAGGTAATTCCAGTGTACGTCGGTAAAGTACTTAGCCAAGCATGCTGCATACTTATGCTTTCCCGTTGCCTTCAATACAGCCATCCATGGTGGAAACACGGTTTCTAATCGTCCTATGTCTCCGTAGTTCATGGCATGCGATGTCTCCTCGTAGAGCAAAAATAGCTTGTGCGTCAGCAGTATATTCTCGTGCTGGCCATCGCGTTGGTGGGCAGCGCATGTCCTCAATATGTAAATGTCCACTGTATCGTCCTTTGACCCAGCAACATACTTCAAGGCGAGAGTTTCAGCAAGCGATCTCAACTGAATCTCTGTTGGATTTTATCTTGCGAAAATTTCCAGGGACTGGCAAAGGGGGTCGCGTTTGGTGAGTTCCATTCGCCATGCATCCAATCGGAGGGCAGCACCTGTCTGGGTGATAACCTCATGCATTCGTCGAAACCCTGGTTTGGAGCCAATGCGGCCGGTCTCGCGTGGACGATGTTGGGCAACAAATCGCATTAGGCTGTTGTTGTCGTCTCTCCCAAGCTTCGGCTCAATCAGGATCCGCCAGAGAGCATCTGCACAAGCCATCTTAAAGTGGAATAATCCAAACACAAAGATTAGAAACTGGAATCGCTCATACTCCGTTTTCTCTAAGGCCCGGCGTTCCAAAATTGCATCTACACGTTCGCCAGTTCCAAGGTCACCATAGAAGATGATGACATGGTCCCGCATGTCTACGGGATGCATTTCGGACTCTTCATTCACTTTTTCCAATGGTATGGCGACCCCTCCTTGCTGCAAGAGGTCCTGGATGGCCTGGATGTTGCCGGAAACTTTCGACTGGTTGATGTCCATTGCTCTTGCTGGGGCATGCCGCATTTTGACAACTGGGATACTCTCTATTGATTCTGGCAAGCCTATGCTGTGCTGGAACCTGCGGAAGTAATCAGGACCAATCGTGCATAAGTCACAAAGAAAGATCCAAGCGTAGAACCTTTGATGCTGTGAGAGACCAGAAGGGTGAGGTGGGTCTGGGTGGAGTGCAAGGAAGTCGTAGATGGTGCGGGTAGGCAGAAGGAGATGTACATTAACAAGCGGATTGGGAAGTGATTTGTTCCAGAGTTGCTGGGAGCATCTGAGGTGCTGGGTGATTACTCCGTGCTCCAGTTGAATCAAGGTTCCTGATGTGAGGTGAACGAGCGTGCTTCCGGACTTCTCGACTGTAGGGAGACTAGTTTTGAAGTCAATGTCAAAATTATCATAGGTGTAACCCACGAGGAGGGTGCTGCCCATTTCGTGTAGAGTGTAGCACGTTTCCTGGCTCAAAGATTGCACGGCTTTCAGTATTGCATCTACAGATATGGATGCACCCATCCGTGCTAGAGTTTGGATGACTTTTTGAGGTGTATTACATGAATGTAAAAACATGCCGATTGCACTCTGCAGTAGATTGCATTTCTGATTGCGGTTGTGCATCATGATACTGATAATTGCAGTGGCCTTCTGGGTTGAAGACAGCATTAGAAGGTGTGAATACTAAAATACCAGCACTTGCACTCACCATGGTCTGTATCACTTCCCAGCGCTCAGCCCACTTCCATTGACACCAAGGGTGTGAATCCAGTTCGTCACCTTGTTTCGTAGTGTCATGTGAAACCTTTTCTCCATCAAATTCCCGCCAGAATTGAGCTTCATATTCGTCATCATCTCCCTCGATTGCATCCAGGTCATCTGAGTCAATATCCATTGAGTTGGGATCTGAGTCTCGCAACGGTTGGTTGTGTGCTGATAGACAGATATTCACCATCTTCCATAGCTCAGGTGCTGATTTCGTGATGTCCCGTGCCATGTCTTCGATTTGGAAGTCGTTCAATTGCTGAACTGATGCATGTAGGGCATTGAAATGCCATCCGTGCCGTTTTCTGGACAGTTTGTGCAGAGATTTGGCATGAGTCGTGGTTGAAAGATTGTGTGCCCACTGTATGATCAGTTGGTGTGACCTGGGGTGTGTTGATAAAGCTGTCAGGATGTCGATACAATTGTCAATGATGTCACGGAGCAGGCTGTCATGTTCCAGTGTTGGTTCAGCAATCATTGCCCTGATGAGATCAGATACAGTAGCTTGCTGCTCATGAAAGCAGTGTACAAGGGTGTGAATGCTCTGTTTGTTGAGCATGGACTCGGAGAAGCAGGCGTCAAACTATGTCTAAATTGGGAAGGATAGGTGAGTGACGTCTCTAAATCGATAGGGATAAGCCTGTGGCTGTTTGTTTACAAATGTTTTTGTTACGGATCGCTTTAGCAGCGGGCTCCGGCAACAATCAACTTAACAGGGGATCGGTTTCCAGAGGGGAGAACAGCAGCTTTCATTGTTGCTTACAGCTAAGACAACACTGCTAAGAAGGGGGGGGTCAAGGTCTAATGTCATTGCGAGCCGTGGGGGTTACCCAAAACAAGATGAGTCTGCCCCAAGAACCAGACTAAACGTAAGGAAAGGAAAAGAAGAAAAAGTCCGAACCAACAACAAGGACAGTAGATATAGTGAATGGACTTGAGGGGAGGTAAATGGGAATTCAACCATGAAGCTACAACATGTCCAACTACACCATGTTTTCACCATGAGGCGGACATGAGGCGTCCTCATGTCGATGTTCTCGCGATCCAACTGGAGGCCTGGGTGTCATTTAGGAATAGAGGGGGTCCAGATGACTCGGATGATCTGTCATCGGATCATGTGATGTGCAGAATTGCCTATTCGGGGTCTACACTTGCTGTAACAGGCAAGTGTGCAGTGTGGCAAGTGCATTGCACAGTCGGGTCGAAGATGGGTATCGTCCAGTGTGGGATTGGTGATGAGAATGTCTTGAGGTGGTGTGGATGTAGTGGCAAGGTTTGCATGAAAGAAAACAAAGGAATGTGTGGAAGGAAAACCAACTAGGACGGTGGGCTAGTCGAGGTCAGACATGTGAACAGCATAAGCTGTACCGGATGACGATGTCTGTGTCAATGACGTATCGAGGGGTGATGTCTTGTCCTGTGTGTAGAACAACATGGTCCACCTGATGTCGGTATTCGTCCAAGAAAGGGTATCATTGTAAATGAGTGTGGGAGGTATCAAGATTATAGATGGAAAAGGATAAATGAACGTGGGTCCAGGTTTCGAGTCATGGGCACAGGTGACAAGCTGTGGGAACAAGTCATCGGGTACTGCAATGAAGCGATGTCGTGCGAACAATATGCGATAGGGGTTGGTTCACTGTTTGGGAAGTCGTATGGTCTGTGGTCGAAGTCCAAAAGAGTATGCTCCGGCAATGGTCGGATTAGAGAGAACAGTGAAATGTCTCGTGATCGGGGATTGTTCAGAGTTCACATGCAGGTGAGGAATGTCGTCGGATCGTCAGGGAGGATAATGGTAGGCACAGGGTATGAATATGGAAACCAAATATCCAGGAATGGCAATTGTCAATTATGTGTCGGTATACTGTCGAGGTGGATGTCGGTTTCATCAATGAAGGAAGGTTGCCTTTTCCAGAGGCAAATCATGACGATGTAGAAACCGATCAGGAAGGTGATCGCTATGGCATCAATGATCATTACAGTTATGAACTGTTTGGTGAGGATAGCCATTGTGCGTTGGTTTGGGAAGACAGTATGTTGTACAGCGAAGACAATGAAAGTGACGTCCATTGGCAAGGCGACTATTCGGTTACAGCAAGGTAACGTGGGGATGTGTCCATGGTCGGTCTGGATTGTTCTAGAAGAAGAAAGGATAAAAAGAGAACAAGGACAAGAATAAACAATGATGTCCAAAAGAAGACAAAAGGTAAAAGGAAATGAAAAAGGAAGGTAAAGTAGAATCGTCATCGTGGGTAGCGGAGTCGGAATCGGAGTTGCGGAGTTGAAAAATGTAACAGTTTTCTGCAAGCCTCTGTGGAGAGGGTCGAGGGGAATAAGAGTACGGAGTTTTAATTAAATCTGGACTGAGTTTCGGAAATATCCTAAAATTACCGCATTGGGACTGAGCCCCTCACCCTCTCACAAGAGGCTTGGTAGGAGCCTGACAATCAACCACAACGATGATACTCAAGATCAAGGGTTCTTAGCAATTGGGCGATGAGGATCTTCAGTTGTTCTGTGCTAGCTTTGACTTGTTGAACAGAATTCCAATGGACCCGGGCACTCACATCAATTTCGGCAAGCCTGCCGTTGACCAGGACCACGACTTCCTGAAGCAGCTATTTTGTCCGATGACAACGGGTACTATGGGCGCTTTCCCTCCTTTGCATTCGCCACCGACAGTATTTGGGCGGCAATGAGTACATGTTTTCATCTAAGAGGTATATCTTGCTGGAAATTCAGAGCATTCGACTATTACTGACTTCTCTTATAGCTAATTGTTTCTCTAATAATAAAGAAACTTGATGCTTCGACATTACAATACCAGAAAACCATAGTGTCCGCACCAAAGGTGCTGCTGCTGGACCTTTCCTGCACCGTAGATTTTGCAGAAAATGGAAGGACCATGCCAACCGAGCTCATACCATGTCTGATTCAAACTGACAACGTGCTTGCAAAAAGCCCTCATACGCGCACAGCGCGTCGTCATAGAGGGCCCTCAACAGCTCCCTCTCCGTCCCAACCACTCCTGCATAGTCCGATTCGTCAAACTCAAACGTCTTCCCCACGCCCACTTTGCGCAGCACCGTTTGCTTCCACAGCTTCCACAATCCTGTGTCATCCGGGAGCAAGTCATCTAGTAAATTCCCGGGATTCGGAGGGTGGAGTACGAGCAGCACGAAAACTGCCATTGTGGCTTCGGATCCCAGCTGGAACCTCATCATCCTCGGCCGTCTCAGCACCCCCTCGATCAATACGTGCCTCTGTATCATTTTCCTGTCAAGTGAAGACAGGTAGGAATTGTAAGCCCAGGATACTGCAAGCGATGCCAGGAACATGATCTGGCCGAAGAGAGAACCTTGAGGAATAAGGATCACCTGCGCCACAAGTTGTCCCAGAAGTAGCAGGGCGCACAAGCCGATGTTCCTGTACTCAGGCCTGCTCGAATTGCAGTGAGAACCTGCCCTTGGTCACCGAGTTCACCGCACCCTCCTCCCCCACTAAAATCGCTATCTCCGTCTCATCCTTCAGAATTCCATTTCCATTCGGAGAGGACGTTGTATCTGGTTGAGGGTGGGTAAAAGTGAGAACTCCGGATCCTATGACAAGGCAAGATACCCCGTTGGTGAGGAGTCCGAAAAGGATGGTGGAGAAGCAGTACCAGTCTCTGTAGGCGCCGCATAGACCGGCAGCACCCAGGCTGGACAGTATAGGGATGGTGGCTAACCAAGTAGAGCTGCGTCTCCGTTGCCTTGGCTTCAGTTGTTGTTCTGGCACATATGTCAAGTGTGCAACGGTCACCATGTGTGGGACAGTCGTTCTTCCTTCGACTCTAGTTGGAATTAAGGAAGCGCAGGCATCCATGAACAGGTGGCCAATGTGACCGGTGTCTCGTATGACCTGCCGGGAATGCGTGGCGTGGAACGTTGGACCGTTGTCGTCGTCATATTCAAAGAAAGCCGAGATGTCGGCAGGTGTTCCTGGAAATAGGCCATCCCAGAACCTGGAATGGGCAAGTTGTTCGTATTTTCTTGCGACAGCATAACTTCCAGGAGTGTTATACCAGCCTAACCACTTTCTGCCTTCATACACAAACACGGTATCCATGGTGACAAGCGCATCGTCTCCTCCAAGCAAGCCAGCAATGCCAGCAGTGTTCAGTTGGAACTTGGACCCCTCCAGTGGAATACGCATTTCAATATTCAACGACGAGGGGTACCAGGTAACGTCTAGTTCTAGAAAAGCCGAATGGTCGGTATAAAGCTGTAATGGAAGGAAAGATGATACTTTGTGATTCTCGACTCGGATCCGCACCAGCGTCGACGTGGTGTATAAGGGACAGTGAGCTGTTTATCTGACTTCTGCTACTCGGACGCCTCTTGGCACTCGGACCCTTTTGACCAATTATGGCTGCGAGCCCGGCTTCCAGCACATTGCGATCTCTCGCACTTGCAATGATGGGAAGGTCGTGAAGGCGTTGGTGAAGACATTCATGAGAAAGACTTGTTGGAAACAGAATGAATTTTGAGTACGTTGAGTTGCCATCTCGACAGACCGACTCGGTTGAAGTTGGCGGCCGCCTTACGGGAGAGGACCTAGCTAACTGTGAACGTGTGTACTTCGTGCTTCAAAGTTTGTCAAAAGACTTGAAATGTATCAGACGAAATAAAGTACATTTGTGGACCCAGTAGCCTAGGGAAAAGTCAGGGCCAGAATGCTAAAGCCTTGCAAAAATCAGTCAATTTCATATCAGGAAGTACAAGATCGCGAGGAAGAAAATCATGGGTGTCCATTATTACATTTCTCCTCAAGCCCGGCCTTTGTCTGGGCATTTGCGGTGACCAGGTATGCGTTCGACGTTAGAATCCTAACATACTTGACAAGTCAATTTTGACGCGAGGGCATTGGTTTACAATCCAGGTCGAAGGTTCAAATTCTCACTTCCTCTGGCCCTCTTAGCCTCCGCGGTTGGCAGAAGAAGCAGGATTTCAAGAGGGGCGGCTGGAGACCGTAAACTGAAGGGACAAGATACCCTGTGCAGGAAGAGGGAGGTGGACCGAATTTGAGGTTACGGGTGGTATTGGAACTGTTTTCCAGTCATCCGCGGCAGTGGTCCGGATAGTGTTGGTGATGACGGCATGTGTCCCTGGGAGGGTCAGGTTGAAATTGACAGCATTTTCTTGCTCGTTGATGAAGAGCGCATGCCAAACGCCCTTATTGAGCGATGCAACGGCCAAAACTCCGGAAGGAGGCTGGATCACGTTAAAACGAGTCGCTCCAGGACGTATAAAGTAGCTGAAATGGCGGAGAACCCAATAGCACTTGGTAAGATAGAGGGTAGTATCGCCGGAGGTCGAGTATGATGGGTCATAGTAGACAAGACCGTCATTCCAACCCAAGGAATTGACGGTTGTAGCACAAGTGGCGTTTGACGATGGGCTGCACCCCATCTCCGAGGAAAGAGCCACCCACCAGTCAAAAGATTCGGCATTAGCAATTGTGAGGAATTGCCAAATATATCGCGCCATGACAAGGGCACTGACGATTGTTGGGTCATATTGCGCCCCGAATATCAATGGCCCAGAACCAGTGGAGGTGGAGCAGCATGTTTCGGTAAATCGAATAGGGAGACTTGACGTCTTTGATGCGACCCAGGAGTAAAAAGAGACGCCAGTGTCGTCCGGGAAATCGTAGTTGTGGATTGCGATAGCAGTGAGCGAGTCAACAGCTTGTGGCAACCAAAGTGGATACTCGGCATCAGCCTCGACGAGCCACGAAGTCTCGTCTCCGATAATCCCAACATCCCCCGCGGAAACATTACGGAGAGCAGCGAAGACAGCCGCGAAGACCTGGGCTCGCAAACCGATGGTGACTCCCATACCCTCCTGCGTACAGCCCGCTCGGTTGTTGACAGGCTCATTCATCGGGGAGATGTACGAAACATTGATGCCTGCATTCTTCCAGTGCGAGACAACAGTTGCAAGGTAGGTCGCAAATGCATCCACCTGACATGAAGTCATGTCCCAGCCGCAGGAGGCACCGTTCAAAGAGATGGGGGGTGGCGCGGAATTGACAAAGAAGGTGATAGAGGGGACGTGATAGCTCTGGGCCATCTCGAGGAATGTGACACCTGCTTTGTCGCTTGACCAGTCGTACGTACCATCGGGTTTGAGAAACGATTGTGCCACAGCCTTCGGAACGGTGACACGCACTCCACCACCTCCTACGTTATAGCGATAGTTGGAGAGCCAGAGGCCGGACTGCGAAAACAGCATCTCGCCAACGCGTTGCTGGACCTCGACTGGGAAGTTGATGAGATCGTTCGGCCACCATGCGCCCGACGCCCCAAACGAGATAATGTTCTGCTGAGGCGTGGAGTCAATGGAAGCTTCAATGCATGACATGTTACATTCAGCGAACAGGCAGAAATTTGGAGTTCAACTAACTTTGAGCAACTACCACGACGGCCGCAAGGGAGGCGAACCCGAGGAGGAATCTACAAATCCAGAGCGGTGTCGCATCCATCTTGACGATCCGCAGAACCAGACTCAACTGGATCTTATGTGCATGATATATAGGAGATTTGCATGGGAATCCGAGTCGGATGTATCGCGTGTTGCATAGGTCAAATTACAGGTTTTTCATCTGACCACACGAAGGGAACCATCCTGGAGCTGATGATATTGCATCAGTAGATCTAGTCTCCAACCTAGACGTTCTGACACAGCGGAGAATCCAAACGGAATGGCGGTTGTCCTTGTTAGTTGATGTACGTACCGCCACGCTACTTCCTCATACGCTACAGATCTAAAGTCCCGCTGGCAACACAGACGTAGCAGTCCGCTAGATCTTTAAGGCCTCCGTAGACGATTTCTTTCTCTGGTCTACCAATCCCAGCAAGCCTTGAGCACGTAAGTACTGATACCTGTACGTTTTATTACCATTCAAGCCTGGATGACCTGGATCCTGACTTGAGCACGACAATATTAGGCCGCGATATGTGTGACCTTTGACGAGCAAGTAGCAGCAAGAATAGAACGCCATCTGCAAAGGCTTGGCCAAGGTAGAAGAGACCTCGTTCGGTTTTACGACTGCTGCACATTTGAAATGGCGAACCAATTGGACCCTGTGAGCCATGGCACTGAACTTGTCCACTGGCATACAGCACGCCGTCGACCTGCTTATCTTGTCATTATTAATGATGTCTTTAGGTATGAGCAACCGTCATCACAACTCGAGTGCCGCCACTCCCTTCGTTTTTGCGACGAGTACAAGGTCACACTAGACTGGAATTTGAGGCAGATATGGGTGTGAGTTGACTCCAAGCGGTTTGGAGGCTTCTTACTTCACATAACTCTTGTTAGGACAGATAGCAGCCCTGGCCATGCCAGCGCTTACCGTCCATACGTCACCTGACCATCCAAGGGTCTTGCCCTTTTGCTCATGGCTTTTCCCTCGACAACAGCGCCCACACCGTGACTCTCCAGCTAGTCATCGTCGTCCTCGCCGTCGTCCTCGCTGTCGTCCTCGCCGTTGTCCTCGCCGTTGTCCTCGCCGTTGTCCTCGCCGTCGCCCTAATCATTCCGCTCCACCATGGACACCATCTCCCAACCAGGCAGCGAGTCCCCGCCACACCATACTCGGTTCATTCCTCCGTGGCCGTCCTCGAGGCATCTCCCAATCCCACATCAACGTCCACGTCTCCGACACATCGCCTCCACCAGCCCACCACCATCCACCCTCCCGTAACAGCACCACATCCCGCAGGCGTCTGCGTCTAGGTGGCGTCGCCCTCGCCCTCACCAGCCAGACGTCTGCCCCTCAATCAACCCCTGGCCCACCACTCTCCACTCTCACAGGGCCTAGCGGTTTCGCTCAGATACTACGCCGCAGGCGATCTGCGGGCACGATGCCTCAACTCATCACAGGAGGAGGCTCTGGATCCGGATCGGGCGCTGCTAATGGACCAATACCTACATCCCGTCCTGCAACTTCAGCCAACTACCCCACCGCCAACTCACAATCTGCTGTCCTACACCGCATTCGACTCGTCCCGCAACTCGACTCTCGGCGGTCCCTGCGCTTCGATGCGATCAGCCGGGACGTGAGGGAGGGCGATCCGCCATTGCGCATTGGGCGCTTCACCGGCCGCACGGGGCTCGGCCTCGCAGCCGTGAACGCCCTCGGCTCCAACAAGCTCGCATTCAAGAGCAAAGTTGTCTCCCGCGCGCACGCCGAGATCTGGGTCGAAGCCGCAGGTTTCTACATCAAGGACACCAAATCCTCCTCTGGCACCTTCCTGAACCGCGTCCGTCTGAGTGCCGCCAATACCGAATCCCGCCCGCACCAGATCAAGGATGGTGATATTTTGCAGCTGGGCGTGGATTATCAAGGTGGAACTGAGGATATCTACAAATCGGTCAAGATTAGGATCGAGGTGGGCAGGGAGTGGCAGGCGGGCGCTAATGCGTTCAAGTGCGTTTTTTTGTTGCGTAAAAACAAAATCTGATGATGGGGAAAACAGTACTAATGCCCTCAAGAACCTCAAGACTCTCGCTGCCGTGCCCAGCAAGACAGTCCCAACTGCCCCAACGGGAAAACGAGCGCCCAAAACCACTATCCCCGATTGCTGCATATGTACATCCTCCTCCTCCTCCTCCTCCTACTCTATTTCGTTGTTGACTCACGCCATGCACCGTCACAGGCCTCTCCAGCGTGACAATCTGCCAAGCACTCTTCACCGCACGATGCTCGCACACTTTTCACTACAAATGCATCCGCCCGCTTCTCGACGCCCAGTACCCCGCCTTCTCCTGCCCCCTCTGCCGCATGTACGCCGATCTCGAAGAGGACGTCGAGATCGATGCAGACCTCGCTGCAGCAGATGGCAATGATGACCGCGCACCGGAGGGCGTTCACCCCGTCTTGGCTCGTCCAAGTTCGCCTACAGGTAGTGCAAGTGGTGGTGGTGGTGGTGGTGGTGTGAATGTTGTCGTTTCCCCTTTGACGGCCACCGCGATCCCCCTACCTTCTCTCCCTCTTCCTCTTTCTACACTTGCAACCGTGCCCCCATCATCTTTCATACGTGAATCGGAGCGCGATGCAGTGGCAGAGACGGAGGTCGAGGCTGACGGGAGGCGGCCTGGACCTAGAACTGGAACATATTTGCTTATCGATCTCGCAGAGTCTGATGTCGCAGACCCAGCGTCGGCGTCGGCTGCAGGATCAGACGATGAATATGACGACGAGGATATGGTGGATTTCACACAGCTGCAGCTGCCGCAGCAGGCGTTATTGCCTGGAATATGATGCGCCCCCCCCTACTTTATCAATGTGCTCGAGACTAAGGTACTCGGGCAACAACTGTGGAATACGTGCGCCCAGCTAACAACCACCAACCCTTTTTGGAGGCGAGTAGCATCGGAGTCAGATACGAACCATTATGATTACACCCCTTGCAAATGCCCCAGCCTCCTGCCAATCCACTTCCGAGAGGTGAGGGGCCCCATCCAATACCGTAAGGTGAATATATTTAAGAGGCGACACCAAAACACATGCTTTAATCATTTTTAAACTTAGTTTACATAAGTCTAATCGCTCAAGTCTCTCTATTGTATTGCTGCCTTTGGCACCCTCTGGGACTCTGCTGTCCCCGGACTCCCGAGTCCCTCAATCGCCCACACAATACCTCCATTTTTACGGTCCCTGACCTCCATTCCTCACACCTTTTTCAAGGATGATAGAGCAAGTTTGCACCCTCTGGGCTCTCTCCTCTCATCCTTGAGTATCAAAACCTTTTCTCTCTTTCATCTCATTCCCCACGAACAGGCTCTCTCTTCATACATGTAGTTTCATGCTTTCAACCTTTTTGTCAACTCTATCTTGTGCCTCCTATCACATTATTAGTGATGTGCCTGGCCCGGCCTCAGGCCGTGAGCCCAGCCAAGCCAGGCTGAAATAGGCCAGGCCTAGCCAGGCCAAAGTCATGGCCTGTGACGGCTTTTGGCCTGGCCCGAGATCTCAAAAGCCAGAGCCAAGCCATCAGGCCATGGCTTTTGTAGGACTACATCAGAAGATCTACAATGTCTTATTTCGGCTTAGTGCTTATTTAATCTTGCTTACGCTTTTCTCAGCGAACTTATCAAAGCTTTTTACATGCTTCTCGCTTTCTTGGTTGAGCTTATGCTTTCATATAGAGCCAACTGTTAAAATGCAATTTCATGACTATGGTGATCTATATACTTGTTGACATAGTAAGAATGGAACGCATATAGAGTGTGCTGGAAGCCAAAATTACGTGGCAAACGCTGTTTACCATAGACCACCATCAAATGTGCACCCTGCAGGATCATGTCCGTGTGTATTACTGACATCGCCCGTTGCCCTCTCACAATATGAGGTTTGACAATCCACATCCTGGTGAGCTCACAGGGCTGCAAATCAGAAGGGATGAGCCATTCAACAAGTGCACAGGGGTACAGAATGTCGGCAAAGTGAAAATCAAAAAAAAGGCGTACACGTCCAATGTGTAAGCCACGGAATCCGTCCTGTTCCTGGTCTTTGGCAATAAAGACTGTGTCGTATCGCGCTGCACCTTTATACCATGATGGTGTGGCTCGAATAACCTCCCGGTGCATACCACCAACTCCCGAGACATCACTGGGTGCATAGTAGATCGAGGTGGCCGAATGATACACACGTACTTGGCCTGAAAACACTGGACAGTCTTCTAGAGAAACGTCGGCACCCGGAATTATGGAATCCGGATGTAATACATCATAAAGGAAGCGGCCAATATGTTCTTGAAGGCGTGGTTGCTGGATGTAGAGCATGAGTACCTTCACATGGCCCGGATAACCTCATGCTGTCATGGGTTTGAGTTATGAATTAACATATAGACACATTACACGTACCTTTGGTTCTTGCCAGCGAAACTTCACCCTCGTATCTGTTTCCATCCACCAGGCCCTCGTCCACGTCATCATCGTTACCTGTCTCGTTGACAGTGGGCAACACGAGGGCAAGAGGGGCCACGTCGACAATCACAGGTATCACAGTGCTTGGGCCGTCAAGCATTTTACGGTGAGCAAAGTCGACCTTAGCCGCCGCAAGCTTGTCAAGCCTTTGATTAATGAGTAACATTTGGCCCAGCGCTTTCCAGCGGCTTGATCGTCGCCAGGGCTTTTTGACAGCCTTTATGTGTTTTGACTCGGTGATTGAAGAACAAAGGCCATTGAGGGCCCCGAACTGTTGTATGCCGCGTCGGTAGTGGTCGAGGGAATGTTGTCGAGGGAGTACGAAGTTGTTACGGACACCAGTGTCAACAAAGATAACACGGTCTCGTCGGAAGTTGGCCAGAGCCATGTCAATTGCACATAACGTGTCCTCGTCTACAACTGACCGGCGTACATAATAACAGAAGTCCATGAATGAACTTATTGCATGGACCATTTGGTCAGGTACATAACCAACAATTGCCGGCAAAAAGACCTGTTGAGAGCAATGAGGTACGATAATTTTATAGAGGCTATAATATACCTTCATAAGTGCCTTGGAATCATCACCGGTCCATTGTTTGAAGTTTCGGCCCTGGTGGAACCGACGTAGACCAGGGAAGGCAGGGGCAGCCGCTATTCGACGGTCTATATCAGCCAGCATCTTGCGTGCATTGGCCGGTGTGTGTGTGTGTTCTATATAGTCAACCACCCAGGTTACGAGGTGGTCCTTGAATGATCCTTTGATGACTTGGTGGAGGATATCGGGTGACAAGAGCTCATGGATATCGGCCCGCGGGAAGTATACTGTGAATGGCTGTTTGATTGGAGTAAATAAAGATATCTTTTAGCGACATCGGCTAACATACTGTGACATCGCCAACCACGCCATACCCATTCCATAGTTCCTGAGCGGTGAACGCCTCTTGAAGTGCATCCATATGCACATGTGATCGAAGCCCACATGGTTCCGCCGAATCCAGTTTATCTGCTGGTATAAGACACCTGAATATCTAATCAGCGAAGTGCATGGGTTTAAAATGACGACTGTAGACTTACTTTGGACACCAGCCCTGAACTATACAGGCCAGTAATGCCTGTTCGGGGTAATCCGCAATATATGGTCCCACACCGTAAATGACACGGCGGAAGTGTCCGTCACCACATCGGGTGACGCGTGGCTTGATCATATGTGGTTTGAGGGATTGAAGAATATGTGCCAGGGATGTGTGAAACAGTTGTCGGCGAAAGCGGCGGAAATCCGGGTCATCTTGAAACTCACGATCAGCTGGGCCAGGGAGGTTAGTTGCCGAACCTAAGGACAACAAAAAAACTCACTCTTTGCAATCGCAAGAAAGCCCACCAATGTCACAGCATTTCGATGTGCTCGACGGACATTATTATGTACAGGTCCAAGTGATGCATATAGTGGATAGTATTCATTCTGGCCAGTGGCGACTGACACAGTTGTTTTGTCGCTGCCTAACACGATAGGTGCAAACATAGCACCATGATTTTCTGGGTCTTCGGCAATGAGGTCCTGTCATTTCAAGGGTTGTTAGTTTCAGTTAGATTACCAATTGGGCAGCTTACCGCCTGCTCCCATGCCCAATTCCCAGAGAACAAATCGGTGTACTGTCGTTTGGCATTCTTGTAGACACGTTTGGGGGCATAGTCCATCTCTTTGGCGAAATCAGGGTTGCTGAGCTGGGATTCCATCACGTCCAAAAGATCGCGATGCCAAACATCATAGGTGGCCGTTTTCCAAGGTGGCGGATCCTCTGCCTCTATTTCACCGGCATATTCTACTTCAAAAGACTTCCACGGTGCATCGCCAAGCTGTGTAGCGTCTATGGTAGAATATAGCTCCTTTTCATCCGCAAAAGGTGGATCCGACTCAGGATATAAAGCGGCTAGCAATTCCATATGTCGGTTGATTTTACCCGCAGACATCTCAACGTCATGGAACAGAAAATCTGCCAATTCGAACTCGGCCTGGCCCGCATATGGCGAATAATCATTCATAGCTTTGATAGTAGATGGGAAAGGGGGAGTATTGGGTGGAAGGTCATCACCTTCAGGATCACAAGGGGTGCCTATCACATTTGGCATCAATATGGCAAGTGCAAGCATACCTGGAGTTGACTCACCGTCGATGATGGGGTGGTTAACGATAAATTGTCCGTCAGCCATCCACACATGAGGGTTAGGTGAGCCACGATCAAGATCATGATCATCATAATTCGGTGTGTCATCCCGTTGAGACGGTGTGTCATCCCGTTGAGACGGTGTGTCATCCCGTTGAGACGGTGTGTCATCCCGTTGAGACGGTGTGTCATCCCGTTGAGATGGGGTGTCGCGAGGTGGTGTTTGTACGGGAGGGTGATTCGGCGGTGGTTTTATGTGAGTATTTAAGTGCTGCGTATGGCCGGATCGGCTTCGGAAGTATCTGTTGCATCCTGGGTGGGGGCATGGAAACTGGAGAGGTTTGAAGAACTTCTTTATTCTCTGCATTGATGGATTGAGCTGGCGTATGTTGGCTGTGAGGTTGGCGGCCTGAGTGAGAACATGTGTGGTCCTGTATCATTGTAAACTCAGCCACGATAAAAAGGTACAAGATATATCAAAACGAACCATTTCCCACATTAACCGCTTTGCTCAATGCCCAACAAAAAAAAACTGGTGATCACGTCCGACATCACTTCTGATGTCTCCTTGGCTGGTCGGATGACCACTCGTACTGGGAATAGGGATCGCGTCGTCAGTCTCCCTGACATGCCAGCAAAAAGGGCCACAAAAGAAGAGGTAGCTGCTAAAAAAACCGCGGCTGAGCACGAGAAGGCCCACAAATTTGCAACTAACCTCGAGGCCGTGAAAAAGGTAGCCGCAATTGAGGATGCTCTGAACCAAGCAGAGACTGCAAAAGACGCCAACGCGAACCAACCCATATCGACCAAGTTGAAGCGGGTGCATCGCAGGGTCTCGTCTACCATCACTGCAGATCCAGTGTTACAAGGTAACACCTTGTAAACACAAAGTTATTGTACTCACTTAATATGAAGGTACAACCTCGGCACCTGGTGACATGTCCGATGTGGATGGCCCACGAGAAAATAGTGAAACTGATATCTATGAGGATGATGAAAATGATATTAGTAATGAAGCAGGATCAACATACGAAGATGACGAGGAGTTCAGCCACGAAGAGAGTGACAAGAACATCTCCAAGCCAGCCTCCAAGGCCAGCAAGGAGGTGGAGATCAAGGTGCGAAAAAGCAAACTGCGTGCTGATAAGGGAGAAGAAGCGAGGTTACGTGTCACGGCTCACCGCATGTACCCGGATCCGGGAAGCAAGCGCAAGGCAGATATTCACACTTCCCCCAAGAAACAGTTTGTGATGCCCCTTATGTGTCATGCTCTCATTACTACGTAATCTCTTGTGTTTCCTTAGATCAATGGCCAAACGTCCGAAACCCACAGCAGCCCTCGTCGGCATGATCAAAAACTGGGAGTCGAAGGTTCCTGCTGGCTCTCCCCAGACTACTACTCATACTAGCTTCACAAGCACGAAGACCACTCAGTCGGATATGTTTCAATCTGGTGGTATCAGCGACAATGAGGCCGAATTAGTATATGTCCAAGGTCCCATCAAAGTAAAATCCGAACCCGGTATCACACCTCGTGTACGTTCATCCGATAAACTATTGATGTGTCACTGATACGAGCAGCAGGCCCAACCTATTGCCAAAGTCCGTGTTGCCACAGGTACCGCTGTTGACTTGGATCAAGGGTCGATGCGTAAACAGAAGGAGAAATCGCGGAAGGGGAAGGCGACACTCAGGGATCTGCCTGATCAAGCGACAATCAAGTTCAGTGCGCTGTACATACCCAACGTCAAACTCTATGTGGGCACATTACCTGCTTGGGCCGAACCTGATGTAGGCGTGCTCAAAGAAATATGGGACAACATCTATGCGAAGATTGAGTGCAGTTGGGATAAGGATGAGACGACTCGTCTCCTTGTACGTCAAACTACATATTATTTCTCACACATACTTCTCTTGACCACTTTTAGATCGGTTATCGCCTCGAGTCGTGGCACAACACGTTTGCACAGCATGCCATGCTCGCCGTCGAAGCGCTACTCACTGGAGAAGAGTTCCCTACGAAAGAAGATCGTGCAAAGAAAGCCATTGAATGTCTCGGAACGAATCCGGCAAATCGTCCATTCTACTGGAAGCAATGACCAGATGGGAAAAAGCTGGTGCGTTGCTGGGATACGCGAATACATTGCAGTAACTGACATCAGCAAACTGTCAGCTTTTTCAGTCTGACGTGATTACTTTCACCTTGTCTCCGCACTTCAAGCACACGAAGAATGCGACGGACCTTCTGTTCCAGGAGCAACACCCCATTGGTGCTTTGATTCTGTCTATCCAAGCCGTAGAAATTCAGCTTATCTTCTATGGATTTTCACTGATTTCTGTTCATAGGTGGAGCGAGCTTTTTCCTGTTGGGTCACTGGTGAAGAAGTGATTCCTGCGCAAAAACTTGGGCATTTCTCTCAGGAAAACTATGGCGATCGAGAAGTTCTTGGTGCAAATGGTGTTATGAAGATTGAGAAACGGGCTTCAGGTCTGCTCCCCTCAGTGAAAAAGTTGTCGGCCAAACAATGGTTTGAAATCACCACTGCGGCAAAAAGGCATGCCTTCGATAACAGGAGTGAACCTTCTCTCCCGGCCACGTCTGTGGATGTCAGCGATGACGAAGGATTTTTGCTGGAGCAATCGGATTCCGAGGACGAGGCTTGAGTGCTCGCAGGTGAGTTTTTTGCCTCACAACACATGGACCGTCGGTCAACGGTGACAACTTTGTGGCAGAATTGGCTACCTATATACCAGTTCGGAACAAACGCGGCCGCGCATATATCCATGTTCCACTCACTACGTCTTACCCTTGGTAGTCAATACGGACTTAGATTCTTTGTTTACCCCAATATTACTGCTGCTTCCGTCTCCATGTCCCTATTCTTCAAATAAGCTAGTACTGAGAGCTAAAAGCAATGTGCTTATTAGAAAGCTAACAGCTCTTTTACCAGCTTTTTCGCTCCTAGAAAAGCTGGGCGAGCTTATATTAGCGGACCGACCCCGCTAATATAAGCTCGCCGAGCTTTTTGCTTTTCGTGCTTTTCGTGCTTATATAAGCTGAATAAGCACGCCAAAGCCGATGTGTAAATCTTCTGATGTAGGAAACCTCATTCAGACAATTTTCAGCGTTCCACCGAGTCATGGGCTTCGATGATGTTTCACCTCAACACCTACGCTAAATGTTCAACGTTCAACCATGACACACGTCGTGCTGCTTTATTTCCTTCCTCGGTTCTCTGATGTCTCCCAGTGCCCGCTCGACGTTCAATCGTTCAACCATGACACTCATTCTGAATTCAACATCCTCAAGTTTCTAATAAGTCCTTTTTTGCCCACCTTCGGACAACTGTCCGCCTATATATGTGAGTGTTCCAGTCCCTGTGTTATCGATTTGCGTAGTATTCAACTCACAGCAAATATGTCCACACTTGTAGGCATCCAGCATCTTGTTAAAGAAATCGCAACGCTTTCGAATGGTCTCCTACCGTCAGTTCCCAATGGAACAAAGTGTAGAACAGAAGCGGAGTCTCAATCATAGAATGGAGAAGACTAACTGTATTCTCAGTACCTGTAGAACAGAAGCGGAGTCTACACTATATGAGTCTATGTACTGAAGAGAAATAAAGGAAACTGTCTCACCTCAGTCATAGAACAGAGAAGACTGAGGTGTAAAGACGAATGGATGGAAGTATATGTACTGATGGGATAAGCATGTGAAAACGGAAGTAAAACTATGTGTAAACGGGGATGACGATGAATAACGTGGTGACGTGGTGACAGGTGACTCGGAGATCTACAACACAAAGGACGATAATGCAGCATTATCAACGACTCAACATGAAAACACAAACTCCACTAATCAACAGACTCAAAGATCTGACACACAGTTATCTGATTCCGTTGAGCTCTGGCCTCTTGATGCAAACACAATTGAGGAGTGTCTCAAAATCACTGAATCCTTCAGAATGAGAGAGAGACAGTGCCACGCAATGAGGTGGAGGTCTTGACCTGCCACGTACACTTGAGCAAGCCACCTCACCTGCTTCCAATCCACCTGAATTGGTCCATTCTGACTGTCAAGAAAGAGGAACAAGGATAGCGAGCTAAGGCTCCACCCATATGGGGAATGCCAGCCAAATATGGCAAACCCTGAACGCCCAAATAATGTTTGGGGTCCAGAATTGTGAATACCTCAGTCGTTTACTCTGACAACGACTGAGGTATGTCCACACCACCACACAATTACACTTACACGTACTAATCTCTGTACTAGATTTATACTACAGGTACATAGCAACTTAGTCGTTTACTCTGACAATGACTGAGATTTATACTACAGTCGCGAAAGGTTATGAGCCCTGGTCGTTTCTAACGGTCAGGAACCCTCAAACACAAACGATGGCATTGCGCTACAAACGCGACTCGCACCCACTCTCGCACGGCGGTTAAACCCCAAAAACCAACTGCATCACACGAGATGTCAGATGCCACATCATCAACACCAAACTGCCCGGTACTAGAGGGCCTGTCAAATTTCACAATATGGAATATACGAATCAAGGGGGCACTCAGCAAAAAACAGGTCCTAGGAGTCATTACAGGCACAGACACCAAACCAGTGCCCACCACGCCAAGTGCATCAACATCCGCATCCACACTATCAACGTCCATGTCCAAACTAAGCTACAACGACACCTGGGAAGCGCGCGATGAAAAGCCACGGGAATCATACAGTGCTACATAAGCGACAACATCCTACTAAGCATCGGAGACAAACCCTCAGCTAAAGAACCATATGACACGATCACGAAACGATACAATGAAACCAACATCATCACCATGGCTTTTCACGCACTCGTCAACCTCATCTCCATCAAATTTGGAGGCCCACCCTCATCAAAGTCCATGGCCGAACACATTGCAACATTCCTTGCAAGCAGCAATTGACTCATGACGCTGGGCTACACATTCCCAGAAGACCTACTACCCCTACTCCTACTTAAATCCATCCCAGACAACAACGAGTGGAAAACACTCAAAACTGCCATTATGGGATCGGTACCAGATGGCCAAAAACTCAAGCTACCCACTGTTGAAGCAAAACTCGCAGCACACGCAGCAGATCTACAAATGACTGGCAACGCCATGAATCAAACAGAGACACTGGCGCCAAACGACGAGTCTGCCCTCAAGGCATCAAAGATGGAGAAAAAGAAACTCTTCTGCAAAGTACACACATCAAAAGACTGCCAAAACCTAAAAGGGTCGGAAAACAAGAGAGGGGGAAGGGCAAGTGCAAAAAGGAGTGCAGAAAAACACACAGAGTCGAGGAGAACGATACCGGTAGTGACTCAGACAATGAATCAGATGACGGGGACGAAGCCCATGTAGCAGACACAGGAAATGTAATCATTAATCAATGGGGTTGGTCCCGCATTTATGCCTACCTCACGACTGAACCAAACCAAAGAAATGGAAGCATCATCATTGACTGCGGAGCCAGCACCAACATGGTACCGCACCCGGAATGGTTCGACGTGCGTACATTCAAAAGACTGGATCCACCACACCCAGTCTGCTTCGGCGACAACATGATGGCCAAAGCCATTGGCATTGGCTAGTGTTGGGGAAGGTCGGTCTCAGACCAACCCAAACCTGGTTTAGACCGAACCGAAACCGCCAGTTTCGGTTTCGGTTTGGGAAATTTCAGCTGAGACTGAACGGTTCGGTCTCCAGTTTGGAGATTTGGCTGCGGGCCGAAACTGTTTCAAACTGAGTTTGAACCGCAAACCGATATTCGCAAGTCGGCCACTTGGCTGACTTCCAAAGTCACCAAGACACTTCTGCAACCACCAAGAATGCCCACAACGTATGCCAAACGAGGACGACGGAGCACCCGAGGTGGACCAAACGTGGCAGGGTACTCCCTGCCGCCCACCTATGCTTTCTTTATTTTTTTATTTTTTTAATTCGACACTAACAGTAGCAAGTTACAGTCAACGGCCACCACGGCCATCACCACCACTACCACCACGGCCACCACCACCACCACTACGACGACGACGACGATTGCCACCATGATGGCCGCAACCACCAGGACCGCTACAACCACCAGGACCGCCACGTTGGACGCCAACAACAACGTGTCCAAGACATGCGCGCACGCAAACGAACGTGAACAGGGTGGAGTGGGAGTCAGAGAGGTGGAACGAGCAGCGGGGGGTGGTGCATCCACCCCCGCTCCTTCGTGGTATGTTATTTTTATTCTTTCTTTTATTGATTTTATTTGTATATAACAGAACGCGGCACAACACCACCACCACCATGCAACACCACCACCACCACCACCACCATGCAACACCAATGCGGCCAACGCGGGGTCAACCCGCCCGCCGCGCGTGTACAACACGCATGACACATCGGGACACCCACGCGGAGAGGCCCGTACGCCACCACCACGCGCTCGCCGAAAACAACCAATGCAGGACCAATGCGGGGCCAACACGCCCGTCGTCATGTGCACAACGTGTCTGACGTGTCGGGGCATCACCACCACCACCACCACCACACCCAATCGACAACAGCCGAGGTGGAACACACGCGTTCGATGCGTGTGTTTCGCTAGGACAGGGCCGTGCAGCCCACCAACCCCAATCCCACCTTGTAATGAGGCTAGCCACGTCGATTGACGTGTGCAGCGCTCTTGCAAGGTCAGATGGGAGGGAGGGCCCCCAGCCCACGTGGTTCACGGTTCAGACCGCGTCTGGATTGAAACCAAACCGACATAAACCATTTATGTCGGTTTCGGTTTGGGATTTTTTGGTAGGAACCGAACCGTTCGGTTTCGGTTTGGGGCAAAAAGGCCGAAAACCGGACCGAACCGAACTTCCCCATCACTAGCATGGGGGATGTGTGGCTATCAAGCAGAGTGGGAGACAAAAGATACAAGATATGACTCTGCAACACCCTGCTCATACCCACCTTCTGGATAACATTGGTATCCGTGAGCCAACTCAGGAAAGCTGGGCACATATCAATATTCGACAAATGAGGGGGATGCGTAATACACAAACGCAACACCATCATGATGGCGCTATGATGGAAAGGACTATACCATCTACAAGTGCAATCCCTAGGAAGTCTGTCAGGTGCCCTCTTTGCCATGGACATAAACACCCTACACTGTCGCATGGGACACATCGGCACACACCAGCTAAAAGAAATGGTAGCAAAAGGACAAATCAAGGACGTCGACACCCTCACCGGCATACCCGAATTCTGTGAGCCCTGCGTCATGGGCAAAATGAAAAAGCTGCCCTTCAAGCAAAGCGAAACCATTGCGAGAGGCCCACTCGACATAGTCCACTCCAACGTTGGAGGACCGGTGACACCCACATCGCGCGACGGCTACTGATATTGGGTAACGTTCATCGACCTGTGGTCCAGACCACTTCAGTCCACCACTATGGTACATCTAGTTAGATGTAACATAACTGTATGTTGTGTTCCATCTAAGTGTTCTACCAGGCCTGGTCTTCCCAGGGACATTTCACCCATGGGATATATTTTCAGACCAAGGCTAAAATGAGACACTTTCAAAAGAGGCCCAGCAGATGATTAAATATCCCAAGGGATAATTTTAAAAGAGAACCATGGTCTAAATATAAGTACCATGGGATTCTAGAGCTTATATTTGGCTAAAGTAAGGGACAATATATATTTCAAGAAGCTACAAAATCTTAGTCCAAGGGATATGTTACCAATGCAGAAGAAGACTGTGGGACACTTACTGGCACACAAATGTGTCCCATGGGACATTTAGTCTACTATGAATATTTCTCATGGGATACTTTGATTTTGAGAAAATATACTATAGGACATTTATTTGACCATGAAAATGTCCCATGGGATGTAAATGTGTTCCATGGGATGCTTCTATTATATTGAACTTATACCATGGGACATTTATTCTACCATGGATATAGCCCATGGGACATTTCCATTTGTTCATATTATACCATGGGATATTTATTCTACTGTAGATACATCCCATGGGATACTTACAATTATACCATGGGACATTTATTCTACCATTGATTTATCCCATGGGATATTTCCATTTCTTCAAATTATACCATGGGACATTTATTCTACCATAGGTATATCCCATGGGACATTTCCATTTGTTCATATTATACCATGGGACATTTATTCTACTGTAGATACATCCCATGGGATACTTACAATTATACCACGGGACATTTATTCTACCGTTGATTTATCCCATGGGATATGTCCATTTCTTCAAATTATACCATGGAACATTTATTCTACCATAGATATATCCCATGGGACATTTCCATTTGTTCATATTATACCATGGGACATTTATTCTACTGTAGATACATCCCATGGGATACTTACAATTATACCATGGGACATTTATTCTACTGTAGATACGTCCCATGGGATACTTACAATTATACCATGGGACATTTATTCTATCGTCAATATATCCCATGGGACATTTCCATTTGCTCAAATTATACCATGGGACATTTATTCTACTGTAGATACATCCCATGGGATACTTTACAATTATACCACGGGACATTTATTCTACTGTAGATACGTCCCATGGGATACTTACAATTATACCATGGGACATTTATTCTACTGTTGATTTATCCCATGGGATATTTCCATTTCTTCAAATTATACCATGGGACATTTATTCTACCATAGATATATCCCATGGGATATTTCCATTTCTTCAAATTATACCACGGGACATTTATTCTATTGTAGATATGTCTCATGGGATATTTAAATTTATACCACGGGACATTTATTCTCCCATAAATATGTCCCATGGGAGATTAACAATGCTCTAACATCAACCATCATTTACCACAACAGCAGAGATGTCGAAGCTATCATACACATGTCAAAGTAAGGTGTCCACTTCTGAGTACATGCGGTGCATATCAGTAAATGCAACAGACTTGGCTTCTTCAACCAGTTCATCCTCTTGCTCCGAACATTCCACATCAATCTCATCATCATCACTTCCATTGTCATCCAGCTGTGCACCACTCTCCAACTGTACCTCTGCACCTCCAGGCCCCCAAAACTGATCAACGCAAGGAATTCCGTGCACCTTTGATTGCCACTGTTCACATAATTGATGTAACTTATTTTTTCGTAGCAGTAATTGATAGATAACATCGGGATCACCTACTCATAAGGATTTAGTCAAGTGAAAATGTCCAACTCCGGTACTCACTGTGATTGGTACTAGTCTGCTGCAATATCACCCACTCTTCATTCATCCAGTGCTGCATGGCAGCTCTCTCTTTCCGAATTCGAGCTTCTTCCTCCAAGCAGCGGTCATGGTTGAGGAGAGCCCTGATCCCATCACAGATATTCTCACTCATGAGCCAGGTGGGCACTGGCTCTTCTGCCTCATCTAGTCCAGAGTCTTGCCAGATGTCGTCATCAACATCCAATGCAAATAGGCCATGACTATCAATCGGTTGGGGGAGGAGAACATTCCGGAGGGTCCTCCTCTGTCTCGCCAGGTCACTCATTTGCTTGCAGTACTCGTTGTACTTATTTGCAAGCTTGAGAATGCCTGGCTTGCGGTGCTTGATAGATGACATAGTATGGGTCATGAGTTTCCGTTCTGTTGAAACATTAGATTACACTGCAATAGTGGATAGTGTGTTCATACCATTGACTGCATGCCTGTACGAACGCTCGAGGCGTTCAATCTCAAATTTCTGTTGCCACAAATGATCACGTATCCAAGTCTTGAGAGCTTGGGCATTCATCCTGATTTGGAGAAAAACATCCGCCTTCAACTTCTGCAGAGTCATGCGCTGGCCGACACCAAGGGCAGCCCTTTTTCATTGTATACTTGCTGCCAGTTGGGCACACCTCTGCTGGGTCTCAGTGAGCAAGATCCTGATATCAACGACCTCCAGTTGCAGCACGACACCATCCTGTAGCTGATCCTCTAGATGGCAAACACTTGTTCGGTGTTCTTTCAATGATTTCTCCAGAGCGAGGATGGACTCAATTTCTCGGTTGCCCAAATTTCTTGATTGACCTGTAAATGGAAGTTAGTTACATTTATTTTAGGGAGCGAGGAGAACCAACACGGCAAAGGTTTAGTTTGTGCTTTCACCTGCTGACTCCACTGTTCTTGCAACTCATTCACAGGGATTCCAAGGTCCACGAGCACTGCCTCAGCATCCTGCTTTCGATCTTGACAATCATACCATTTTCGGGCCAGCCAGTCACCAAGACCATTGAGGGACACTGCAGCAAGATGCCGCACTTGAGTATCCAGAACAAATAAGCGCTGGAGAAACTACATCACATCATAGTTAGCCTGAAAAACAACGACGAGAAAGGGCCGCACCCCTGATACACGCAAAATGGCAACCAGCTTCTTGATGGAACTCCAAAAATGTTCACAGCCTTCCCCATCAGACAATCCAAAACCTAAACATTTGCGTGGGTGATAAATGACTTAACAGGGCCATTGATGGCCATACACGTGGAAGATCGAGATCGCAAACTTAGCCAATCGCTGAATTTGGGAAAGAACCCCCAATTGACAAAGCTTCGATGAAGCTGGCACCCGATGTCATAGAGCAGGCCAACTGTTAACAAACACGAGAGGTTATCGAAGAGCTTTTTCAAGAGCACTAGAATGTAGTGTTGCTTTTTGCTGGCTGAAGTCATATTCACCAGCCACAGCACCCGGTTGTGACGGCATAACATGGCCATCAACCCTGTGTCGGCAAAAAATTGGGTGCTTGCCTTGCAGTGCTTCTCATCGGCTGTGGTGAAGGATTCATGACATCCATTAAGCACTGATGTCGGAACTTTTAATGGACCCTCGTAACCATCATCCAGGTTGGTGGTGTGACCTTGGTGGGGGGTAGATCTGCGTGCCTCCACATGATCTTCCATGGCTTGGACTTCAGCCACGCCAATGAAAGTCAACGGGTATGGGGTTTCAGAGTCTGTGTCAGTGTCAGCATATGAGCCTCTACGACGCTTGTGCTTAAAGCATGCATCCATGCAGGCTAAAACATTAGGGCTAGCCATCAAAATCAGAAAGATCAGAAAGGGCGCATTAAAAAGGGTTAGTCACACGTGCCTGGAATTGTGAGGGAAAACACCACCAAAACAGAGTGGGCAACGACTCCGCAGGTATTCACTTGGCCTAGAAAGGTCTGGCATAGTGGACAGGTTATGGCCGTTGGTGGAATTTCCGTCCGTTGGAATGTCTGTCATGTCATTTGATGCACTGAACGGGGGGCCATTGTTATTGGTGGAATTTTCGCCTGTTGATTGATGATGCACATCAAGTCTTGACAGCATGCAGGGAGATTGAACGGAGACTTGGCATGCAATCTCTATAAGACCTTGAATGTGGGCCTCGGCAGCCTCACAAAGTTTCATGTACCAGCGGAAGCGACGTCGTAAAGACCCCTAGAGTGACATTAAATAAACTCCATACACTCAAAAGTCATAGAACATTACCTGGCCGTGAAGCTGATGTTCCCCATGTTGTAAGAATGACTCCAATGACTCCGAGAAGGCGCTGTTATGTGAATGTTTGTTTCACCAAGAATTACCAGAGTTGACTTCGTTCAGGTACCTTCTTGTTGTTCGTGGGTTTCTAATATCTAAATAACCTATCAGGAAGGGGTTTGTTGGTATATGTACTATATGAATCAATAGAATGTAATAGTGAGGTCTCTTCAATTAAGAATTGAGACTTTGAGTAGGGATAAATAGCAATTGGGTGTGTGATGTACTGAAAATACTAATATGAACTACTGGAATATAAAAATATGAACTAATGAATACTGATAACAATATTCACCAGTTGAATATGAACTGTTTTGGTTACAGGGCCTATTCAATCAAGAGTATCTCTGGGTATTATAATATCTGACTTAAATCCGAAGCTTCAAACGCACATTGGCTACTAGTTCAGGAATATCTTTAATACCTTTTGAATACTCTGTTTTGTTTAGGATGAAACCTTAACCTTAGAAGTGTATCTATTTAGGATGAAACCTTAACCTTAGAAATGTATCTAGCTGACTAATGCTGACTAATGAATTGATTGGACTGAGTGAACTGGGTGAATTCTCCTTGATGACAAGGAGAACTCAGAGAATGATAGAATAAGAGTGAACTAGACTGGATTGCAAGCACTAGCTCCTACAATGAGTAACTACTAGTACTAAGAGAATGAGGGATCACACTGTGTGAACCCAACTAAGAGTGACTACTGAGTGGTGAGGGGGGAAATCCTACTGACTACTGGAATTTGGGGGCCCTATTGATACTGTTGGAGAACAATGGGGGACTGAGAACAATGGGAAAGTGAGAACAATGGGACTGAGTCATGAGAACAATGGATGGCATCAAAGAGGCTGTGAACAATGGGCTCTATCTCCATTTGGACTGTTTAGAACAAAGGACTGCTCAGAACAATAGACCTCCATTGTCTTTATGTAAGCAGACTATCACAATCACTCTCTGATGCATCCTATCTTATCATTATCTTATCATCCTCTTGTTCACATCTTATCTAATCATTTCCCATTATCTAGCTGAGCCACTTTTGATCAATACAAGTATAAAGGTTTGTAATCAATCAATTACTGCTAATATAGGTAAGAATGCTAGTTGGGCTTGTCTCCTTGCACGCACAATACAGAGAAATATATAATAAATACTAATGGGTGGGGGATGTGCCTCTGTGCACCATACATAAACAGCTAGGTCTGGGCATTGCTAGTGAAGCCATAATAAATAATATAAAGGTAAGCATATATGCTAATTGTGTCTGTTCACTAGCATGTGTAATGTGGAAAGGCATAGAATAGGTACTAATGAGTGTAGGTGTGCATCTATAGTGTTGCACTTAAATATCTAAGTCTGTGGTCTGATGGTAAACCCATGACATTACACCCAAAACCATTTGGGGTCATGACACCGTGGTCAACCCTAGGGGGGGGGGGGGTTAGGCAGAGGACCAGAAAAAAAATTCAGACTTCTAAATTTATTATATAGGAATTCACATTTGGAGAGGGCTATGGTGGCCTCAGTGGCACCTTTGACAGATATATATACATATATGCTTAATTACTTGTCCATCTATTCAGGTATTCATCACGAAGAATGTCAGTGACAAAGGATACAGCATTAGTTGCTAGCAAACAGATCTAATTTACTGTTATTGCCTGGCCAACTCGCATCGGAAGGGTCCACAAGACTCAGGATATGGCCAAAATTCATGTTTGTGTCTGTGGAAATGTGGTGAGTCAGCAGGGGGTTGACGATGGCAATCTGCTAAGCAGGGTTGTGAGACACAGTGGGTATGTATTCTTGGCATAATCTCTTTGCACAGCTTATTTTCACACACATACACAGTTCCACCTGGAATGCCTTAATTTGACTTATGTGCCAAAGGGTTGGAGGTGCAAGAATCATGTATGGCCAGTGAAGAGGGCAAGGTGGGCCTGATGTGTATTTAATGTTTTTGAAAATGCCATTACCATAAATGGTAGACTTATGTAGTATAATTACTATATATGGAAGGTATGGGGGTGGGGGGTCTGCTCAGCAGGCTCAAAAAAATTTGCCAACCACCATTCACTTTTTCCAATCCCAGTACCCCCTTGTCCCTCTTCCCAGAATTTGGATTCCCAATTCCCAGAATTTGGATTTCTAATTCTAGGAATTTGGATTCGCAGTCCTTGGAATTTTCATCAATTTGCACACTTTGAGGATTTCAATTCTCACAATTGTTGAATTCCAAATCCATAATCTCCCACAGTTTCAGAATTCCAATTCCCGAACTTCTCAAACGATAGGTTTGGTTCTGAACCAAGGTTCGGACCTGAACCAAACTGAACCGAACCTGAATTAGGGTTCAGGTTCAAGCTTCAGCCTGAACCGAACCTGAGGTTCAGTTCAAGGTTCAGGCAGGGGGGAAATTCTGTGAATCTGGTTCAAACTGGTTCAAACCAGAACCTAAACTTTAACAAATGTGATATAATTTTGCCTAATTTTCAGAAGAAACATGATCACTTTTCTCTTGTTGTAGCTAACAATTTCCTGTTAAACCCTGCCACTCTTCCTCAGGGGGTTTGAGCCCTGGATTTGTCAGGGATAAGTTGGTATAACACAGGGTGCACAGTAGCATACCATGTCACACAGTATCTTGAAAGTACTTGACAAGTATACTAAATATCATTACCATAACATTCAACATGGTATTGTAACAGTATTCAGACATAAACTACAATACTTGTGCTCAAATTCATCTGAAGGTATGAAGGCAAATGAGACTTATACCTTTTCAATAACATCAAGCCTTTTGTTTCACTACTTTTACTGTATCTACAGCAAAGTACCATATAGTTCAGATAGAATACTTGCAGCCTAAGATGAATAAAAGTATTAAACTTGTAAGGAAGTTGTGCCACTTTCACTACTAGGATACCTTTTGAATCCTTTCAAGATACAGTGTGAAATAGTATAGTACTGTTGCCATATTGTAGATTTAAGATACTGTGTCAATACTTTTAAGATACTGTTTCAGTACTTTTATTATAATAAAAGTATCTTAAAAGTATTGACACAGTATCTTAAATCCACAATATGGCAATAGTACTATACTATTTCACACTGTATCTTGAAAGGATTCAAAAGGTATCCTAGTAGTGAAAGTGGCACAACTTCCTTACTAGTTTAATACTTTTATTCATCTTAGGCTGCAAGTATTCTATCTGAACTATACAGTACTTTGCTGTAGATACAGTAAAAGTAGTGAAACAAAAGGCTTGATGTTATTGAAAGGGTATAAGTCTCATTTGCCTTCATACCTTCAGATGAATTTGAGCACAAGTATTGTAGTTTATGTCTGAATACTGTTACAATACCATGTTGAATGTTATGGTAATGATATTTAGTATACTTGTCAAGTACTTTCAAGATACTGTGTGACATGGTATACTACTGCGCACCCTGTGTAAGTTGTATAATATCTGAGGATTGTGCCAAGGTAAGCCTCAAGTATGTGTGATGTATTATATTATCATTATTTTTAAGTACTACAGCTGCAATATTGAAGCTGATAAGGTTAATTTCTTGATCATTTTATCTTTAAGTGATACAAATGTACAGTAATACAGACAATTTGCTGCTAAAGAAACCTTTTTTCATGCTATATAACTACAAGGCATAAAACAAAGGCCTTTATACTGAATAAAAATGTAATATAGCCCTATGATACACTTACAGGTTTGGTTCAGGGTTCAGATCAGAGTGAACCTGAACTGAACCTGTTTGAACCTGAACCTAAGGTTCAGTTCAAGGTTCAGTGTATTGACTGAACTGAACCTTAGGTTTGGTTCAAGGTTTGGATTTTTTTGGCCTGAACCGGACCAAACCGAACCTGTCCATCACTACGAATAACTGTCCAATACCATTTTGCAAAGTATCTGACCAGTATTGAAGCAGTACTATACTATTTTGCCAAGTTCTTTAAAAGTATTGAAACAGTATCTTAAAAGTATTGAAACAGTATCTTAAAAGTATTGACACAGTATCTTAAAAGTACTGAAACAGTATCTTAAAAGTATTGACACAGTATCTTAAATCCACAATATGGCAACAGTACTATACCATTTCATACTGTATCTTGATAGGATTCAAAAGGTATCCTAGTAGTGAAAGTGGCACAACTTCCTTACTGGTTTAATACTTTGATTCATATTAGGCTGCAAGTATTCTATCCAAACTATACTGTACTTTGCTGTAGATACAGTAAAAGTAGTGAAACAAAAGGCTTGATGTTATTGAAAAGTCTCATTTTCCTTCATACTTTCAGATGAATTTGAGCACAAGTATTGTAGTTTATATCTGAATACTGTTACAATACCATGTTGAAAGTTCTGGTAATGATATTTAGTATACTTGTAAAGTACTTTCAAGATACTGTGTGACATGGTATGCTACTGCACACCCTATGCTGCAGCCTTCTCATTCGCAACAGTCAGTATCGGTACTTTGAACGAAGACCATAAAAAATCAAACAGCAGGAAGCGATTGCCACACCCAGGTAACCAACAGGCTGAAAACCTGCCTTCAGTGCTGTGTTACAATGTAAGCTGGAATCCTCCATCGTATCAATCGTTTGCACCAGATGCTTATACCCAAATGCTTCGTTCTTGTAGTTGGCCAGCGCAATTGCCAGTTTCATCGCATTTTTTATCTGCCGTCCGTTCATGTTCCTCTCCGAAAGCTTCTTTAGCTCGTCTGGGTTGACACCAGTATGCAACACAACCCCATCCGTTTGAGTCTTTTCAAGAAACGCATGCCATATATTCTCTCTCGCGGCGCAGCTCAGTTCCTCGTAACGCAGAGAGAGGTGAATGCGGGACTGAAACGCTTGGTCAAAGGTTTTGATGCGATTGGTGGTCAAAACCAGAATCCCGCGGAAATACCTGATACACGATGTGAGCAATAGAGGTTGGAATACATCCAAATAAGGGACTTGCTCGATTTGCCTCAGGAAAACGGCTACCATAGCATTACGTTCGATGTCAGAAGTCCCACGCTGCTCTAAGAACACATCTGCTTCGTCGATTAACACGACAGCGTCCCATACAGGTGCCAAGGAAAATATCTTGTTCAAGGTTTTATCCAATGCGGACACATTTGTGCCGAGGTCACCGGCACTGACGATGTATAGCGGTTTACGCAGGTCTGCAATTATACCTCTGGAAATACTGAAATATAGAAGAAATTGTGGCGCACGTTCGCTTATTGCTTCTACTGTGAGCGTTTTCCCAACACCGGGAGGCCCTGTGCAACAAGTATGGCTTGAGTGACAATGGGACGACACACAAATTGATGTGATTACCATACCGAATAGATTGATGATGAGGCCTAGCCCCTTGCCCTGCACCAAGTCATCCAATTGCTTGCCTTGCGTGTGCGATTCTAAGAGGCTGCAAATGAGAGCCTTTCGATCAGGGTCCAACGCAAGGTTGTCGAAGACCTCGAAATTCCACTGAATCGAATCTACGTGTTCCACATTAAACTCCACTATACGATGACCCATCAGCTAGAAAAATTGTATGATTTTGAATACTTACACCACAGCTTGTCGACCAAGCTGAACCCGTACAAGATGGGCGAAGTGAGTAAAAGGTCATCATCAACAAGTTTATCTCCTTCTTTCAAAGTGGGTGCACGATCTTCTAGTCCTGGCACCTCCAAACAGCCATACAGGACCTCGCCTTTTGGACCTTTGATGACTCTTCGACGTGTATAGTTGGGTTCAGCATCAGCGAAGGTGCCTGGCAGAAAACGTAGTGGCTTGCAGTAATCACGTACTGTTGAGCAGACTTACCTCTATCGATCATGATGCGACCATTCACCTTGACGTGTTGTGAGCGCTGTAACTTGCTAGCACACCACGGAAAGAAAACTGACTTTCACTTTAGTATATCCGGCACGGTGACGGCGGTCATCTTCTTTTTGTCTGTGCGCGAATCCATTGTAATGTACGTGATGAACCCCATTCCAATGACGCCATCTGTGCCCACGCTCAATGAGCTTCGCTCGAAGCTTGGTAGCATTTGGATGCCACTCGATGGGATACGCGCTCAAGCCCGTGATAGGTATGACGCCGTCAAATCCGTGAATTGAGATCGTCGTCGACGCCAGACCGAAACGCAGGCCTGATTGTGCAGGATTGTCTATCGCATCGATGTATTCACAATCCAAGCGCCAATATTTGCTGCATGGGTCATGATGCAGATTTATCTCTTGAAGCCGGAGTGCCAGCGGCTCGGAGGTGATTTCGCACGTTGTTAGAATAACCGTCCGTGGGAGAAGGATGGCCCAAAGTAAATCGAAAGTGATCTCGTGGTGGGAAATGAGAGTGTCAATTTTTCGGATCGTCGGTCCATAGTCGTTCTCGAGAAAACTGATGAAGACAGAAAGATGTTCTGTGGTACCATCTTCGCATGCTGGAGTGCATTGCGAACGCAGGTCCGTCAGGTATGTACTGAAGCGAGGGTAATAGGCGAGGAGTAGCTGTGGGTCCACCTGTACAACAATCTTAATGGCTGTTGTTAGGGGGTAGAAGGTGGGAGCGACATCACTTTAAACGGCCATACATTCCAGGAAAGCTTCTGGACGTCTTTCAAAACATACCTTATCGCTCTTTGCAAGACATGGCTTTGGATGAGAATCTTGGTCGTGACGGTGGGGAAGTCAGAATCACGAGATTGAGCCAACTTGCGACGGACGAGGAAGGAGTACTCGGCGTATTCAGCATATTTTTCCGTTTTCAAGTTGTTGATCACCGTTTCGGAAATGGTCCAGTCTCCAGTCTCAGGAACTCGAGCCTTGTCGATGCGCTTGAACTCTCGCCGCGTCCCAATCGTAGGTGCTGCAGGAACGCATAGGAAGGGTCAGGGCCGAAGTAAGTGAAGAGACAAGATGACCGACCTTCGGAGTCCATAGAGGTCACGCCGGTATAAAAATGCAGAAACAAAAAAATTGGGTCACGCTACGGGAGGATATTGAAACGTTGATTTGGCTGTCGGCTTTTCTCATGTACACGATAGTACTACACGCCCAAACGGGAAATACCCTTATCGCTGTGGACAATGCTTACATAGCCCTAAATGATACCACCTGATCTTCCCACAATAATAGCCTTATAATGCTAAGTGATGACACGTGGGGTTTAGCATCGTTAGGCTAAAATCTGCTGTTTTCCTTACACCGGTGGAATCTCCAGTGATACCAGCGACTTCGTAGCTAAGTTATATAGATGATAAATATAATAAATATAATAACCTAAAGAGGGGATCGGGATAACATCTGGCATCAGGAACAGGTGGCGGCATCATTTCGGATCTTTCCGCCGCTGCCCCAGATCATTCCGCCACTGTCAGGGACCCTCGAGCTCGCTGTTGCTGACAGTGAGCTCTACTTACTCACTCTCCCCCAGTCTTTTCAAGCTGATTTTTTTGTATATAATATATTTATTCTTGTACTTACTATAGATAGACTAATATACATGATAATACAGCAAATAAAAGAGAAATAAAAGAAACAAAAAATAAGAATACATGGGGTGCTACCATTGATAGGGATGACCACGGGTCTTGAACGGGTCGGCTTGGCTGACACTGCACCTGTACCCGTGAACACCTTACCCGGGGCGGTTTTGACCCGCACCGCACCCGAACATCCACAGGTCACGACGGTACACCTTACCTGTGGTGTACCGTCGTGTCCCGCCGTCCACCACAGCCCCCGTTCTGCTCTGCAACCTTGCAGATGCAGCGCCGGCGTCAATTGACGCGATGTGCTTGTCCACAAGGTGATCAACATGGGGAACAAGGGGGGCATGTGCCGTCGGACGCGTTGTAGCGCGTCTGCGAGGTGGACAAGAGGGGGATGAGAGGGGGACGCGTCGCCATTGTCGCCGTTGCATGTCCGCGAGGTGGATGAAGGGGGACGCGTTGTTGTTGCGTGTCCATGAGGTGGACAAAGGCCCGGACCGGGGGACGCGTTGTTGTTGTTGTTGCGTGTCCACGAGGTGGACGAGAGGGGGTGCATCGTCATTGTTGCTTGTCCGCGAGGTGGACGAGAGGGGCACGCGTTGTTGTTGCGTGTCCGCGAGGTGGACGAGAGGGCGACACGTTGTTGTTGTTGCATGTCTGCGAGGTGGACGAGAGGGCAACGCATCGTTGTTGTTGTGTGCTGTTGCCCCATGCTGCTGTTGTTGTTGTCATAGCGTAGTTAGCTACAGTTCATTACTTGATCAGAAATTGAGACTTACCTAGGCCGGGAAACGGGAGCACCACCCCCCGGCCGCTTCCCTGCTCCTTCCTTTGACTGTTCCGGTCGGTCATCTGGTCACCGCGCGCTTGCTCGCCCTTGGTCATAGCCGTTGAGGTGGTTGTGGTGGTTGTGTGATGAACCCTTGACACACCGCCAAACCGCGGGTATGGGTCACGGTATGGTCACGGGTGACGAAACCAAACACCCTACCCATACCCGCGCAACCCGTTTTGGTTATACCGCGGGTTGACCCAAACCCGTGGTCATCCCTAACCATTGAACTGGTGGGTACTCACCTTCACAGAGGTGTCGCATCGGGTCCACTGGTGATGGGTAAGGGCACCAGAGGGGCAGGAAGGACACAGGGAGCGGGGAAGGATGGCCAGCCTGGGGTGGTGGAAGTGGGTGGTGGGGAAGTGGCCGGTAAACGAGATGGGTGGTGACCGGAGTAAGGAGAGGGGTGGGGGAGGGTTCCCGGCCCCAAATGAGGAGCAGGGAGGGGTCATTAAATGGGGGAAAGAGCAGGAATGGGTGGGTACTCACCTGCGCCATTGGGCCCCCCACGGCCCTCCCTGTATTCCACCATTAATAAAAACATGGGGGACATCATTTTTGATGTCCCCAGCAGCCCCGTCATGGGTTTTGCTGTCCCAATCGGTCCCGTCATCAAGTTGCGTGAGGGTGGTGATGGCAGCAGTTCCAGCGATGATACCTTGACAACAACGACACCATTGACGACGCCACTGCCATGGGCAACCCACCACGTTGCCTCCATCACATTCATTGCTGCACGCCCGATCCGTCGCGGCTAGTGTTGAAGTTCGAGGCCATTGGTTGAAAATGGTGGGGGCGCTCCTACTTGGTTTTGAGCCAAAAATATCTCACCCCATTTGGGCCCACCCAATGCTATTGGGAAATCAATAGCCTACCTAAACTCGGCCCATCTAATTCTAGTGGGGAATCATTATTTCTAACTTTCTGGGCCCATGCAATGTGAAGGGAAAAGAATATCTCGGCTCATCTCGGCCCATCCAATCCAATAGGTCTGGATATTATCTCGGCCCATCTCGGCCCATCCACTGGGATTGGACCTTTAGCACATGGGCTCCCCCACTGTTACTGGGCAAGATATGTTGCAAGGGCTCAAGCAATCACCAATCCATGAGAGGCCAGATTGTTTCCACATCAATGAATCAAAGGCCATAAAGTAATTGGACTCTACTGGATCAACAGCTTTCTGATCTGATCGTAAGGCTGAGTTTTATAAACCACTTTTTGAAGCCATGGATTATCTTCTCCAAAGATGACAACATATCTCCTGGGTCTTTCGCCAGAATGCATATTTGTTTGAACCCCCATTCTGACTCATATCAGTTAATATCAAGTCATATTGACCAAAGTTATCAGTCACTCCAATCCAGTCAATCCTCCTGTCAATTTCAATATCTGCCTCTTCTTCTTCATTATCATCAAAGTCCACTCCCTCATCTGTTTTTCCTTTTACTTTTCTATAATCTTTTGACTATGAATAAAAGACATAGTATGCAAAAACCACTTGAAATTATTATTATTAATAGTCATTCTGTTGAGAATTAACTCAAAGCTACACAACTGAGTATTCCACTGCGCATATGCTTTCAGAGTCATACATTGGAGTTGGAGATGGATACAAGAAGATCACTTCTTCAAGTGCTAAAAGCACACTCACAATGCTCCTTAAGTTTCATTTCTGTTTCTTCAAGAGGTGCTGGATTATGCCATTTTGGCACCAGAGTGTTTAACTTGGGGGTTAATGTAGTGGTAAGAGTCCACTCCACAAAATGTGTATAATGGTTAGGACCACATGATCCAACTTGACAGCAAGTTGAATCCAATTGATCAATAAGTTTGAATCAATAGAGATGTAGTAGGAGTCCACCATCTCCACAATATCCATTTTAGTTCACCTAAAATGGACTAAGCCCAGATGAAGTCCAACTTCAGTTCACCTTCAGTCCTTTTCAAAATTTGGCTAGTCCACATGTACAAGACGAACACAAGATGGACTTTCTAAGGATGAACTGATGAATCATTTAAAGGCCAGGAGTCAATTGCAATTATATTGGAACAATGCCAAAAATTTCAAACCACCATGTTCACAGGCTATTTTGCTTTTCTCATTCAATTGTGTCTTTGGTTTAGAAGTCACATGGGAATGTTATCTGTTTTATAATAGTTTCATATATTTGCCACTCATTCTCATACAATTCAGGTACAGTATTCAATGGCTCCTTTGAACACAAAAAATTAACCTAAAATGCCACAAGTAGCCAATTATCTTGAACAAAATTTGAGCAGACCAGAAGTTGCTCATATATTTCAAGACGTCTCATACCAATTTTCCAAGAAATCTGTTAATATTTGAATGTTTTATGATCAACACATTAGTGTTCAAGGAGTGATCAGATTTCTCTCTGCTTTGTGAATATTCAGTTTCTAATTTTATTGGTGGTTCTGAATAAAAATCAATGTCCAGAAAGGTTCAGATGATGCACTGAAGGAATTAGAACACTTTTTAGCGGTAGAAATCAGTACAGAATCAATTCTATTAGGGTGTTCAAAGGACTGGTAGTGTTCAAAGGAGCCATTGAACACTGTAAAGTCCTGAACAGGATTGAAGGTCAGTTCTTACCGTTTCACTCCACAGACACAGTTGCCATATAATAGCTGGTTTGTTTTAACTATTACAGCCAATTCGGAAATGGATGACCAAATCAACTTTTTTTTTTTGGTAACTTTTTTTTTTTTGAGACTGGCAACCACCGGGCCAGCTGTATTACCATAACCGTCCATGTCATGTGACACCAAGAGAATTGCTGAAATCACATAGAAATTCAAGTTATAAATTCATTGAGAGACATATGAGAAATGTGAAGCCTATGAAAATTGGAATGTGGCTAGGTGAAGGGCAAAAGTTACCAAAAAAAAAAAGTTGATTTGGTCATCCATTTCCAAATCGGCTGTAATGACTTTAAATCAAAGAATTCTTAATATTTCACAAATTAATTAAACAATTAAAACTAATACAGGAGAAGGAAAAATAGAGGGGGAATGGGGAGGAAGAATGGGCAGAGGAGAGAGACAGGAAGGAGGAAGACGGGAAGGGAGACGGGAAGGGAGACAGAAAGGGAGACAGAAGGGGGAAGGGAGAGGGAAAGGAAGGGGGAAGGGGAAAGGATAGAGGGGGACCGCCGCCTGTTGCTGCCGTTGTCATGCCGCTGCTGCCGTTGTCGCTGCTGCTGCTGCTGCCGTTGTCGCTGCTGCTGCTGCTGCCGTTGTCGCTGCTGCTGCTGCTGCCGTTGCTGTTGCCACTGGGCTGCTGCCGTTGTCTGTTGCTGCTGCTGCTGCTGTTGCCGCGGTGGTCGCTGCTGCTGTTGCACTGGGTGTTGCGGTTGGGGTCCAGCCTCCTTCCCCTTTCCCGTCGTTCCCATCTCCCTGTTTGTTCGCATCGCGGTGGTCTGGGGGTTGTTGCTGGCCATTGGCTGTCCCTCGCCGTGGGCGTGGGCATCGTGGGTAATAGTCAGTAACACAATATAAAATGAAAACATCAATACAAAACATACCCATGCGGGGGTGGGCACATTACCACCCCCGCCGTGGCCGCCTGCATTCGTCCACGTGAAGTTGCTGTTGCTGGTTCCGGTTCCTGCTCCTGTTCCCACTCCCGTTCCCGTCCCCGTTGCGTTCCCATTCTTGTGGACGTCGTAGGTAATAGTCAGTAACAAGAATATAAAAATTAAAAAATTAAAAAAACATACTGATGAGGGGGTGGGCACATCACCACCCCCTCCATGCCCGTTCCCCCATTCTCATTCCCGGTTGTGTTCCCATCCACGTTCTCATTCTCGTTCCCGTGGGCGTGGGCGTGGACCTCGTAGGAAATAGTCAGTAACAGAATATAAAAATAAAAAATAAAAAAAACATACTGAGGTGGGGGTGGGCACATCACCACCCCCTCCGTGGCCGCCTGCGTTCGTCCGCGTCGTGAAGTTGCTGTTGCTGTTGCTGTTGCTGTTGCTGCTTGGTGTGGGGCGTTGGGTGGTGAGATGCGAGGTTGTTGATTGTCATGTGACCTCGTTTGTTGACGTGTTTCCACAAATGGTCCGTGCACCAAATAAAGGTATATAAACCCGCCACAATCCACTATCTAATTTGGGGCATACTGCCTCATTAAATAATAGTAGTACTAGCAATAATAATAATTAATACATATGTAATGAGAACTTCGGGTAATGCTACTTGGGGAGGAATCCTCCTCAGGACTCCTTGAGGACTCCCTAGTTACTCCTTGGTCAGGAGTCCTTAGGAGGGCCAAGGAGTCCTTACAAACTCCTTGAGGAAAAAGTTTCTATGGTAAGGAAATCAAGGCCTCCTTGCAATTTAGCAGAGGAGTCCTTGAGGAGTCCTTAAGGACTACTAAGGAATGCGTGGTAGAGTGTGATGTCCTCGTTTTTAGCAGTAAAGATGTAGACTCATTTGGATGTAAAACAGTATGAGTTTATTCAGCTGGTCACACCCCTATCTGGCAAAAATATATACACATGATGTAAACATAGTGTATATTGGAAATTCCCAATCCAACACCCCCTTGGGTCCAACTGGCCAATAAGGGAGCAGGTCCAGGCACACCCTGGAATGTGGGGGCCAGGTTCTGGGAGCATGTAACTAGCTTTTTGATAGGTACAGGTACATCAGGGTTACCCATGCATATCACTACTCACTGAGCATTTGTACCCTGAGCATTCAGTGTTGAACACTTCCCAAATGCTTGTAAAATGCTTGTGCTTGAACCTTTGGTGTTGAACACTCACCAAATGCTTGTGACTTAAGCTGTTAAGAAAAGGCACAGCACTAGCCAATCCAAACCACTGAGCTAAAAGGGTCAGAATATTCAGGTCACTGAGTATCACTAGTGTGATCAATTGGTCCTTGGGCAATTGTAACATGAGCATTTGGTGTTGAATGCCAATCGCCCATTGAGCACTTGTGACTTGAGCACTCAGTGTTGAACAGTCACTGAATGCTTGTGACTTAAGCATTCAGTGTCAAACACTTGCCAAATGCTTGTCAAACAATCATTGTCCAGTGTTCACTGAGTGTTTGGTGTTGAATACTCAGGGATATTCAGCATCAACTGCTGTGTGTGTTCACTGAGCATTTGACAGGTGTCAAATCCTTGGTGTCCAGCATTTGATGAGCAATGATGAGTGTTCAACAAGTGCTCAGCACAACTTGAGTGTTGTATGTGCATGATGAAAATGACTGGTGAATACTGGTATGTCTGGTGAGAGACTCTGAGGGAAAGTGATAAGCAATAGATAAGCCAAGGTACACTGTAGTATTTCTAATACAACAGGAAGATACTATATATACATCTGGCTATGGCTATGCATGATCATATGATACATAAGGGTACCCTTAGAAATGTAGTGTAAAATAACTTCTTTCTTTCCAGCCTTGTCAAAAGATGTCCAGCAGTACTTCAAAAAGGGTTCGAGTCAAGAAAAGAACTGAAAATATGAACCTTCACTGCCATTAACCTCAGGCTCCAAAATGAATGAAAGGTACCCAGTAGTTAGGATTGTTCAAATGCCCCTTGCGCAATTCTAGAACAGCAACGCGTAATGCTTCCGCTGCTTCACTAGGATCAGGTCGGAGCTCCTTGTCTTTCCTAAACAGGTGCTTGTAGACAGCCTTGGCTAGTTTAGGACCACAACTATCCTGGATACCCCACATAGCGCCAATGATGCTCTGGAACCCAGCAAATTGCAAGCTCGCTACAATGTGGATGGCTTCATTGGGCAAGCCAGGTACACCCGCTGCTGTTTGACAAGCCAAGAGCATTGCAAACTCAGCATGGGTGAGGGACATCTGCGAGATTTTCGACATAAGAAGTGGACCATCCTGCAAGACCAACGCACTCCGGATTGGGTTCATCGTATCCTGATAGCCATGACATGCAAAGTGGGTCCAGGTGTATCGTGACAAATCGGTTGAGATCCTAGTAATGGTGGCATCCTTCTCATCAACGAAAGTGAAACTTTCTGATCCCGCAATCTCGCGAAGGACTTCCATTTCATCCTGAGAACCGGGTAGATATTCCATTCCAGGCGTACGAGACTGGTTGACTGCTAGGAACCGAAAGTCGTTGGAAGAGTGGTCGCGGTTATCCTGGGAACGAAGTAGCGCAGATAACGTTGGTGTATAGGATGAGATAACTCTCTCAAGCATGTCAGGTTCGCGTCGCCTTCCAGACGGACGCGCTGCGTGGATTGGCAAGAATGTGAGAAAGCCTGTCAAGCACCACCAAACACGAGGCACAGGGGCATCTGGCCCATCTTGCAGCTCTCCAATCGTGACAAGTTCACGGAGGACAGGAGTCCCAATCATGACCCAGATGTCATGCAATGTTCTCTTCAGTGCGTCATTGAATATCTTGTCAACACGAGTCTGGCCATATGCCGTTAGACTGTCGATGAACTCGCGTCCCAAATCATGTAGATTGTCGGAATATGGATCATAATCGCGTTCTTTAGGGGAGTCTGGAAGAGGTAAAAGGTGTAGCATTCCACTGGAGTCGATAATTATGGCATCGTTTCGGAAGCAGCTGGTGTTGATAATGACGACCACACCTTTCTCAGATACACGGCGGAGCTTGGAAAACGTCAATGGGCATAGGAAATCCTCAAATCCAGAGATCTTTCGGGCTCTGGTGAGCAGGCCATCCCACTTCTCTACAACCCGGCGATGAGTTTGGGCAACTTGCTCTGACGGAAGACGTGCATGGGGTTGCAAAGGGGCGAGCCATAGATTCCGTTGAAATGATGAGACGTCTTCATAAAGGCCTTGTTTCAATATTGGAATGATGCTATCGAATTCCCTGGCTAAATCCTGGTCCAATGATCGCAACTGCTCCATGTCTGTTTGAAGTTGTGAACCCTGACCCCAAAAAATGGACCTTCCATAGTCGAGGTGTTCGACAGCTTTTTCGAGCGCATCCTGATAGGCGGAAGTGTTGGAGTTACGCAACTCATTGGCGCTGATTTGGATATAGCAAGCGGCAGCATCACTTGCCAGTGTCCGCGGAGTCGATGAGGACAGTTTGCTCAAGCGAGAAAAGGGATCCAGGCCCATCCAAGCCACTTGAGACAGAAGAGGTACAGCAGCGTCATAACCCTCACGTGCAGAAGTCCAATTGCATTGCTTATGCATCTCGGTGGCCCACTGTTCCGTGGCCCGCAGTCTACATCCTGGAGTGACATAGGGCGACAGTGAACAGATACGAAAACTTTGTACTGCGTCGTCGAGATCTTGGCTCTGACCAAAATGTTTGAAGCGTATGATCAATGCTTCGCCTAAGATGAACTGGAAGTCGTCGTGGGCTTGCAGGCTGGTTTTGACGGCTAATTCCAGATTTGCGATCGCTTGGTCAAGATATGCCCGCAGTTCATCAGCAGGATATACAATCGACCCTGTACCATGAGAGAGATATTCGAAGCGGATAAGAAATGCCTCCCCTATTCGGCAGAAATGCAAACATCGCATCGGATTGTCTTCTGGAACCAGATCTAGGGCCTTCCGAGTCGATTCAATAACCTCATCCAGATCCGACAGATCCGAAACATCATTTAGTCTCGTAAAGGATCTGAAGCGCGTGTACAAGGCGTCCCCAAGCCTCCTGAGGATAGTGTGGCGATACTGATCATCACGCTCCATGCAATCCAGGGCTTTCCGGAGAACTTGGATTGCTGTATCTACGTCTGACTTCCGACCCGTGTGATTGCAACGGATCATGAGCGAAACTGCAAGGTCGCGGTATGACAACAAGCGTTCTTGGGCATTAGGAGCCATCTCGATTTCGTTTTGCTCGACAGCTGCTTCCATGCAGTTCACAGACTCGTTGATGTCATTGATATTATGCAATACTGTAAAACGCAGAGCGAGGGGGAAGGCGAGAGCTCGAAGCATTCCCGTCGGGATAGACTTTGAGGCCTCTCGAATGACGTTGATAGCTTGATCGAGGTCAGAGATGGTATGGAACAGTTCGAATCGTTGCCTCAGACAGAGACCAAGATTGGCTAGGACTGCAGGGAGCATGGTTGTATCGGCGACTATGCGCGCACGATTTAGGAGAGTGATCGCTCCCTCCAGATCTTCCACGCACCCCATACGTTCAAAGCGCCGCTCGAGTACGATTCCAAGTAAATTAATATCTTGTGGATTGTCAGCTTCTGCACCAGTCAACTCGTTGAGATACTCGACGGCATTGTCAAGATCTGTAACATCGCCCGTGTGCTCGAAACGATGCTGGTGCGCCATGCTCAGGACTCTAAGAATGTCGTTGCGATGACATCCATGCGCCGTCGGTAGAGCCTGTCGCAAGCGGTGAAATGCTTTGTCGAGTTTGGATAGATCGCGGGCAGTTTGGAAACTGTTCTTTAGCGCATCGCAGATACCCCCAAGAACTGCGAGGCGATCTGCATGACATACCGGGGGAAGACCGTCTGCTTCATAATAGCACTCCAATCCTCTCTCGATGTCCTTGACGTCTTTCGAAACCGTGAAACGACAGAGGGAAGCTTGCGCAAGGGAGATTAGACATTGACGACGACCTCGATTTTCCTCAAATGCGAGCATCTTGGCTTCATGTAAGTAGTCCAGGCTCTGCTGGAGGCATTTGAAGTTCTGGCTCAGGCGAAAGCGATGGAAGCAAAGGGTGCCGAGATTGGTGAGAACAAGAGGTCGAATGTGTGTGCCAACCGTAGCGTGGGCCAGCACGAGTCGGTGATGGTTGATGGCATTTTCGAAATCCTTCAAGTCGTTTGTGCATAGGTAACGCATTATCATTGAAGAACCAATATCTATGGCAACCTTGGACATAGGGCTGCCCTTCATCAATTCTTTGGAGATCTCGAAAATTTGGTCTGTGTCGGCGACGACCACATCGCGTCCGACAACCATATCGCGTCCGACATAGTTGCAACGTTGGGCTAGCATAAAGACAAGAAACGAGAGGATAGTTCGATAGGCAGGGTTGTCTGCGCGAGTGATCTGTACAACTTGCCGCTGGCACTCGATGGCTTGATTGAGGTGTGAGATACACCCCCTTTTCTCGAATTGCGACAGGAGCACAGTCCCGAGTCGGCTCAATAAATTTGCTTGATGGAGAGATTGTGGCGGCGTTAATTCAATGATCTCCTGCATGCGTGTAATTGAGACGGGTGTCGTTTTCTGCGCCAATATTTTGAACACGATGTACACCCCTGCCGACCAATGGTCCGCATCAAATTGACGCAGAGTCTCGTGGTTCAGTATAAAGTCGGATTCCTGCGAGGTCGAGGTTGAAGGGCCAGAAAGCGCCCGGGAAGAGTGAGCATCGTAGCGCTCGATCAAAGACGTCAATTCATTCCGTTTCCGCCAAATCTCCTCCAACGTCCCAGGACCAGTCGAGGGAAAGATTTTGGAAAGATTCGCCATTAAGACAATGAGGTCACTCGTGCTCGCATTTTCATCGTGAAAGCGCTGGAAAGTCTCTGCTATGGTCCTTTGCAGTGACGTTAATTCGCGTTGAATAACAAACTGATCGCAGCGCGAGCGTAGTGCATCGAGTTGCGCACGATACATGTGAATGGTCCGATCACCACCCTCTTCTCGGCTCCAGAGTTCAGTCGCCTCAAGGACGTCACGGAATATTTTGTGCTCATTTTCGGACCAGTGATGTTCGCTGAGCATTTGACGCAATATCCGCATATATTCTTCGACCAATCGTCTGGCATCCTGGATAACGCACCGATGAGAAGGAAATGGTTGTTTTTCTTTTTTTAGCACGACTAACCTCCAACTCGGGGGGTGGGGAAGGATTGCGCAATTGAATCCGAGCCTTGTGGAAGAAGAGTTGGTCGAAGTCTTATAGAAGAGGTGGAAAAGGACAAACAAAGGACTTGCCAACAACTGCAGCAATGGTCGTCAATGTGGTGACGATGAAGGCGAATTTGACAAAGCGACTAATTATGTTTTGAAATGGCTGGTCGTGAAAGGTTGAAATTAGTGATACCACCGATGTTTGAAGCTTGAAGGATACACACTGTCATGACGCTGGCTATAGGCAGGTAAGCTGGATCATAGACCAAAGGAATTACGAGGGGAATTGCTGTTCAAGTCTATTCATGGCTGTTCGCGAGCTGTGGTTTCACACGTCATGCGTCACGGGGGAAGTGATGGTGATCTGGGCCCGAAGGGTCCAGATCGTAGTCTATGAACTAGGAGTACGATAAATCCCGAAACACTGCTGACACCGCACTATTTTGTGTGATGCAAAATGATTGCAAAATCTTTGGTAGCTTGTTAAAGTTTTGCATATGATTTTAAACCATGCAAAATCCATTTACAGCCGTTTGCACCTATCTTGACAGTTCTCGCGGATTTTGAATATATATGGTAGTTAACGGACTTAGAAAAATTCTTGCCTCTCAACCACTATCCATGGCTAGGCCTTGCCGTAATCGTAGGAAAAGGGCTCACATTTCTCCATCCATTATCCTTGACTCTGACCCTCCTGCTTACCGAGTGAATCTGAACAAAGCCTGCCAGAGAACAACATCGAGATGCCGGTTGTCACCCCAAAGAAGCGCAAGAAGACAACTGCTGCCGCCGCAACTGCAGTCGTCGATAAGTCAATCACATACATTCTCGCCATTCTTTCTGCAGATGAAATCAAGAAAGCCATTATGAAACATAGTCCAAAGACGCTCACACTCCAGCTCACCACAGATGAATCTTGGGAGACCGTCAAGGCGCAGTTGCTTGGCAAGATCTCACAGGCCCTCAATCCAGAAGTTATCGATTACAACAACTACACCGTTATGTTCTTCATCCCCCGCATTTTCACCAAGCCCGGCGCTCCCCTTCAATCAGACGACGACTACAAACTCCTGCTCCGTTACTACTTGAAGTGCACACCAGGCAAGGAACAACCAATTAGCGTCATGATCACGGAGAATGCAGATGCTATGGCTAAAGACAAGGAGAATGAGGATCTGACAAAAAAACAGGGCAAAAAGGTGTGTATCCATGCACTGGCTTCACCGCATCACTAACCCATTATAACAGGGATCCAAGGACCCGGCCACGCTCCCTGCGAACAAGAACAGCGTTCTAAGCTTCCAAGCGCTGCAAGAACGCTGGAAGTGCCCGAAGAAGCAAGATGACTGCCTCGGTAACCACTGCTACATTGACCCCGATGGTGTGCATCGAGCGGCTTGAATGCTGGGCCAGTGCAATTATCAAAGGTGAGACATGCGCAATGCTGGAGACGCCACCAAACCACAAGCTCTTTGACTCGGGACAGACGATCTCCCCAGTTCTCAAACAGTGTCTCAAAGCCAACTTGTCCCTACCCCTGCTGTCACTTCTGCGCCCATCTTCAACTTCTCCATTGGCAATGAAGTCGCACAACTCTTCAATCCTGGAGCTCCAATTCGTGAGATGGCACCCACTGCCACTGCCATCCCATTGTCCCTTCTTCCACCAACTCAAGTTCCTGGACCAGACCTTCCTATTGAAGATTTCTGTCAGCAGCACCAGCTTGACAACGACATTTTACAGAAGCTCAGGGACAATCGCTACAAGAATGCGCGGACTCTTCGCTTCGTCACCATTGCTGACTTGAAGGAGATGGGTTTCTTGCTGGGTGAGATTGGGGAGCTGCAGGATGCAGTCGAAAAATGGTCGCAGAAAGTTGTCGTGGCATAAATACATTTCTATTGTTCTGTTGTGTGGGGGGAATTGAATTGGGTTCTCGCGTTCTCACTCTCGGTGTGAAATAACAATGTTCAGACAATCAGATACAATACATGGGGGACACTGGTAAACGACAACAACTAAAAAAATGGTCCTCGGCTAGAAGTATCCAGCATTCGCGAAATAGCCGGCTGCATCAGAAGGAGTGATGATATCAGTAACTTCCATCATATCATACAAAATCCCATCCCCTTGCGTTGCTGCATAGTATGTGTGGTGTTGTTGAATAAAATGCTTGATCTTCGAAAAGGCCTCTTTGATCGGATTCAGATCCGGCGAGTACGGTGGTAGGTACTCAATCTGAACACCTGTGTGTTGTCATGAGGGGCCGTTGACATGAGATATGTTGCCAGACTTATCAAACCGATCACAGAGTTCGAGTATTTCGTGGCCATGGTGGATCTTAGCATTGTCCATGATGAGAACGCTCAAGGGACCCGGATAGGCAGTACATTTCGGTAACTGTAGATGAGATCAGTAGGGTGTAATCATTAGAAATAGAAATACTCACAACATGGAACTCGAGAAAGGACAGGAACTTCTCCTTTGTCATGGAACCCTCCACGGCGGTGCAGGCAATGATCCCATCGAGTGTGAGCAAGGCTTCAGTGCTCGTACGCCGTCCTCAAACAAACCGCTGTTTCTGCGGGCAGCGAGTGCCCTTCTTGGATCGTCCGTAGCACCGTCCAACAGTGCGCTCATCCTTTGAGGTCTCGTCAATGAAGCCGAGTTCCTCTGGTGCATAACGTGTGATGCGAAGCATGAATTGAGTATGGCCAGCTTCATTCCGTTCAGCGGCAATACGGAGGAGTTTCTTGCGAGAGATGTTGGTGCGTATGAGTTCCCGGTGGATAGTCGTGTAGTGGATGGAGATGAAACGATTGGTCTTCAGAAGGTGGAGAAACTCATCCAGAAACCAGTCTGGGTTGGCGTGCATCAAGCGAAGGAGGTATTGAACATCATCAGTGTGGAGAGAGCGGGGAGCAGAGTTGTACTTGGGTTGTTCGCGCACGATGTCGTGGGTTTCATTCCAGAGTCGATGGACGTGATACCTAGAGATGACCACGGGTTTGGGTCAACCCGCGGTATTACCAAAACGGGTTGCGCGGGTATGGGTAGGGTGTTTGGTTTCGTCACCTGTGACCATACCGTGACCCGTACCCGCGGTTTGGCGGTGTGTCACGGGTTCATCACACAACCACCACAACCACCTCGACGGCTACGACCAAGGGCGAGCAAGCGCGCGGCGACCAGACGACCGACCGGAACAGTCAAAGGAAGGAGCAGGGAAACGGCCGGGGGGTGGTGCTCCCACTTCCCGGCCTAGGTAAGTCTCAATTTCTGATCAAGTAATGAACTGTAGCTAACTACGCTATGACAACAACAACAACAGCATGGGGCAACAGCACGCAACGACAACGATGCGTCGCCCTCTCGTCCACCTCGCAGACACGCAACAACAACAACGCACCCCCTCTCGTCCACCTCGTGGACACGCAACAACAACAACAACGCGTCCCCCGGCCCGGGCCTTTGTCCACCTCGCGGACACGCAACAACGACGCGTCCCCCTTCGTCCACCTTGCAGACACGCAACAGCGACGACGGCGACGCGTCCCCCTCTCGTCCCCCTCTTGTCCACCTCGCAGACACGCTACAACGCGTCCGACGGCACATGCCCCTCGTTCCCCATGTTGATCACCTCGCGGACAAGCACGTCACGTCAATTGACGCCGGCACTGCATCTGCGAGGTTGCAGAGCAGAACGGGGGCTGTGGTGGACGGCGGGACGCGACGGTACACCACAGGTAAGGTGTACCGTCATGACCCATGGATGTTCGGGTGCGGTGCAGGTCAAAACCGCCCCGGGTAAGGTGTTCACGGGTACGGGTGCGGTGTCAGCCGAGCCAAGCCGTTCAAGACCCGTGGTCATCCCTAGCGATACCATGTACTGGCGGAGAAGTTACAACAAGAAAGAATGTCAGAGAGGTCAAGTAGACCGAGTTCATAAAGGCGAACCGCCAAGATCTTGACATCGCGACTGATTTTGCGGTACATGGTGGTTGAGAGGCAAGAATTTTTCTAAGTCCATTAACTACCATATATATTCAAAATCCGCGAGAACTGTCAAGATAGGTGCAAACGGCTGTAAGTCAGATATTATAATACCCAGAGATACTGTTGATTGAATAGGCCCTGTAACCAAAACAGTTCATCTTCAACTGGTGAATATTGTTATCAGTATTCATTAGTTCATATTTTTATATTCCAGTAGTGAATATTAGTATTTTCAGTACATCACACACCCAATTGCTATTCATCCCTACTCAAAGTCTCAATTCTTAATTGAAGAGACCTCACTATTACATTCTATTGATTCATATAGTACATATACCCACAAACCCCTTCCTGATAGGTTATTTGGATATTAGAAACCCACGAACAACAAGAAGGTACCTGAACAAAGTCAACTCCGGTAATTCTTGGTGAAACAAACATTCACATAACACCATATGAGAGATTCTGTGCCCAAAGGGAGAGACTGCATATCAACGCTTCTATTGAATATGAGTAAGGATTGAAAGGAGAGCATTGAATGTATACTCACTGCTAGGAGATGCATCCAGTCCACTTGCCGCTGTTGTTGAGAAGGACAGAAAGTCCTTATATAGTTGTGCACGAAATTTTGCCTCACCAGTGACCATTCCAATGGCGCCAACATACCGCTCCCATTCTCCTGAAAATAAAGCCCCCTGGATGACCTTGATGGGTTTCATGTTCCCACCGACTTTTGGCTTGTCAAGGAAGCATGAATCGACTAGAATGACAGAAGTGAAGATCATTGGGATGGCACCAGCAACGGAGTGGAAAAAACTACGCCCAAATGCTCCAGTAGAGATATTGGCAGGATTGTCATGAGAAAGATTCGAGTACTTGCCAGATCAAACAAAGGTCACTGTGGAGAACAACAAAATGTTATGCGATGTGAATTGTCTTTAACTGTAAAGTCCTAGCTGATAGCTTACTTTTGGTTGACCTTTCTAATGTTGCTGATAACATCACTGTACTGAGGATTGCCATTCCCTATAGCACTAGACCAAGATACCATGGCCACTGCCCTATTCAATATTGAGCATTCCTTAAGAAGATAAAACCCAATAGTTACTTAATGTTGACACAGTCCTTATATATATCAACCAACTGAGGGTCTCTTGTACCATTGTTGGACTCATCCGTGTTTGGAGAGCGTATGCTAAAGCAAGGACATCAATTAAAAAAATAATAGAGAGATGTAATGTACCTGGTGATTTGGTTTTGTGCATATGTTACAGCTTCATCATCGCTACTGGAAACATTGTTGTCGCTGATATCACAAATGTGGGTAGTCTTTGTGACTTTGGACGAAATCGCCTTCAACGTTTTGATGGATGTATCAGAGTTGCTGATCATTTATTAATATATGAAGGACATGAATCATATGAAGTATCATACCGAAGACCATTATCTGCATTTGATTTCTTAGAACCGAATTCGAGTTTTGCGAGAGGCCTATGACATGTCTAACATATGACCAAGTATTCAATTTCCAACTCACATGAATGTTTCGTCGCTGTCGTCATCCTCATTGTGCAATTGATGCTGGTTTGACTTTGTCTTCCTCGATGGAGAAGAGAATTTACTATATAAAACGATTAAAGAACACACAAATATAAAAGACATTATTTAGAGCTACTGACCTATCTTCATCTTCCTCTAAAATATGCCACTTTTTCCCGCTGAATATAAAGAATATTAGATCATATGAACAGTATAAATTAAACTTGCAAACCTTGCTGTATTGATGGGCTTAGTGCTGCCAAAGTTCGGTTCAGAACCAATCCGAACCCGGTTCGAACTCCGAACCAAACCAGAAGTTCAGTTCAGTCCAGCACCTTGGGCTGAACTGAACCCTGGGTCCGGTTTGGGGTTCAGGCAACCCCCGGGTTGTCTAAACGGTTCATGAGCGGTTGAGAACCGCCAAACCGATATCCACAGGTATGTATTTTGCGCTCGAAACGAAAGTTTTACTCACATGCCAATTCAGCAAATTTCCATTTTAGTCACTAAACTTTATTCTCAGCCACCAACCACCACTCTCAAAAGCCTCGAACACTTGCGTTCGAGGCAAATAGGTAAGTTCTACATTCTTTATCATTTATTTCTCATTCACTAATAGTTTTGTAGGCTCTTCTACCAACCACCACCAAGTCGGCACCACCAGATGGACGATGACGACAACGACAACGACAACGATGACGAGGAGCAGCACCAGCACCAGCACCACCATAGCGGTGTGCCGCCATCAAAGAATAACCCCCAAATGAGAGAAAGAGAGCGGCGGGGTTGGTGCACCCAACCCTGCTGCCAACTGTAAGTGTTTATTTACTACTAAGTAACAACTACCCCCACCAGCCCAACGACACCCACACGACACCCACACCCATGCTAACACCAATGCCAACGCCACGCCCATCCAATGCCAACGCCAACGCCATGCCCATCCAACGCCAATGCCAATGCCGCGCCCATCCAACGCCAACGCCAACGCCAATGCCAACGCCAACTTCCACGGCAACGGCAATGGCAACAGCACCGGCAACGGCAACGGCAACACAACGACAACGACGCCCACGACCATGACCACGACCACGACCACACCCAAGAAAGAGAGCGGCGGGGAAGGTGCACCCAACCCTGCTGCCCTTCGTAAGTTTGTATTTCTTATTAACGAAGTCAGCTAATACTACTATACACACCGGCCCAACGACGCCCACAACCACACCGACACCCTCACCCGCGCCCACGCCCACGCCAACGCTCATGCTCACGCCAATGCCCCATGCCAATGGAATGGCAACGGCAACGGCAACGGCAACTGCAACTGCAACGCGATGGCAACAACAAGATCACAATGGAGGCAAGGGGAGCAATGGGAGTGGTGCACTGACCGACTCCTGCTGCACTCAGTGTGCGACCACCAGCGCCAAGGTGGGACCAGGTCCCCACCTCCCGCTAACACCTCGCGAACACGCAGCCTGACGTCAATGGACGTCAGGGCTATGTTCGCGAGGTTACAGGGAGATGGGTGCCTCACCAGCGCCAGATTGAATTTTTAATGATAATATATTGAGTTTTGTAGTTAGTTAGAACATCTAATAATAAATTGTGAAATTTTACATGTAGAATATGTGATAACCGTAAAATTGAGTGTCTGAACCGTTCATGAACCCGGTTCGGGCCCTGAAAAAAATATCTGAACAGTTCAGGGCGGTTCAGGTTCAGTTCAGGGTTCAGCCAAAATGGGTCTGAACTGGACTGAACTGAACTTTGGTAGCACTAGATGGGTTTCCTCGACCGCCTATATTACTGAAGTAAATCAACAGTATCTGAATATACAATTGATGAGACACACCTCATAGATGAGACTAGTGATGCTATGAACACTAATAACGTCTTCATCTTCGGAGTTGGCAATACTACTGGCAGTTTAGTCATGGTGGATGAATCAGAATATTAGAATAGACACGTACACTTCATCATTGACAAGCTTGGTGGTGGTGACCTTCTTACCCTTCCTAGAAACAACAGTATGACCTTTGTTCAGAATGAACAACAATACATGAAAATGAATATACATATGAAATGGCACTAGATCTAGCTTTGGAGTGAGTCTTCACATTCACAGACTTCTTAGGGGCCATTGCAAAGATAAAAGCTTTAAGGTGAGCAATGAATTTGTGCGAGATATTATAGATGAATGAGGGGTCAGATGTGGACAATACCATTGGGCTCTCATCACTATTTAAGTACACTGAGACAGATCAAAAACAATAAAGAAGTCATTTATAGATATCATACTGACACGAAAACTACATCTGCTGATGGTTTGAAGGAGAACTATTCAGATCATAGTGCCATAAAAATGCAAAAAATCAGGGACATTCCCCATGATGTAGAACCGATGATTGACCAGCTGTTATGCTCAGCGTCATCCAACAACATGGATATGGATTACTGGTATGCAAAATAATCAACCACTAAATCTAATTAGGGTTTGGGAATGTAGAACAGCTGTCACCACATGGAGCTGATCACAAGATCATAACACTGCCAAATCAAAAGTAGAAATTTATGTGACATATATACTCATTTCCAAACAAATACAAACATCGGATCAACTATACTAACACTTGCATTGGAGCAAACATTCTGAATGGATGGGGGTTTCCTTTTAATGCTGTACAGTAAGGAGGTCAAGCATTGCTGACAGCTGTGGGTGTATATCCTGTCCTATGAAAATGGAGGAAAACAATAGGAATCTATTGAGAAGATCTGCAACACAAGATTCCAAACACCATAAAAACATCACAGGTTCGTGGAGAATGAACATGATGCACTGTCATAATATCAATAAAGATCGAAAACAATTCATGATAAAACAGTCAGAAATGGTGCATGAATTATACCTCCCTATACCTCCCAGTTCCACTTGGCAAATGAACACCTATTGCGATTTCAAAACTGCATGTCAGTACATATACCATTGAAGGAATTCATATATTCAACTCTACTGTACAGCTGAACATTTAAGCAATCTCATATCTACACAGATGGACAATGATGACAGCCAACTCGCCAATTCTACAAATGTATGTTCAATTCTTATGATGTACACTGTGTTTCATTACATTTGCAGATTTCGAATATCAATGTAGTGCGTAATGACTCACCGGATTGCTGGAAACTTACACGGCCGAGCACAGATACCACTGAGCATGAAGAGCTTGTCTTAAGCTTAGAGGCGATATTGGTCACCAAAGACCTACCACCGATCATCAGCAGGTAGATTATTTCATCATATAGAATCATAGACAATTAATATACATATGTTTTTCAGACCACCCGAACATCAAACACCATCCTGATCACAGGCCTCAACATACCATTATTCAAATCATACATTGACAACCTCCGAATCTTACACCAGAAACTTGGCCATCACTTCCTAGAACGTGCAATACTGGACTTCACGTCAACCACCTATATTGAATACACTGTATTATCTATTGCCACCTGGTATTTCACTGACCGCTGCAGCAGTAGCTGCTAGCCCCTAGGACCCCAGAGACCCTTAGTTAGTAGATTTCCTTTCCTGTAGTAGCTTAGTCATCCATCCTTGGGTTTTCCTCAGCTTTCCCCTCCCAGCCGCGGCTCCTCTCGAGCCTTTCCCTCAGAGACCAGGAGATCCGTTCTCCAACGTGGTGATGAGAGCGATTCGAGCCATGCAGCCGTAGGACCAGATCTCGAAAAGATCAAAACACACAATTTCAAACACTGAAGGAACTTAACCAGGAAATCGACAGGATGCGCAAACAAAGCGCGAAAACACATCAGAATTAACAGTATCCCCTCGTCCATCTCATTTATACTCGGTCTCATCTATTTCTCATTGTTCCCTCAATTTCTCGTCTTCAAATTTGGTCCAACTTTATTTTCACGTGCCCGATTTTTGTTTTTAATTTTACTCCCTTCTATCCATTCGAACATCGGACTTCTACACTATGGCACCAAAAACACGAAACCCAAAGACCAGAAAGACTGAAAAGGAGCTCCACGCGGAACGCGACGCGCGTATACTCGAACTGCAACAACGGTTAGTGGACGAATGCGAGGAGAAAGAGAAAAACGCAGGGAAAAATGCGAAGGAAAAGATGAGACAGAAAGAAAAGACCGCACGACAGGCGCTCTGTTGTGCAATGGAAGATACGCACCCTGAAACGAAGGCGCAAGACTCACAACAGGCAGAAGACACGCGGCCAACAACGGGCGCAAAACCATTCGTGTCCCCCACTCAGCAAACCACATCCCAAGTCCCCACAGCATCGACGGCACCCCCGTCAACCGTTTCACAGGCCCCAACGCAGCCTGCACGCGCCCCAACAAGCCCACCATTGTCCAACGGAACCGCCACGTCACCACTTGCCCAAACGTCGCCGCTGCCGCATATGCAACCAACGGCACCCAAAAATGCAACAGGGCTACCCAGAACGCCCCACTCACAGCCCCATCGTCCAGCCCCGTTGCCATTGACCCAAGGACAGTCAACGCGAGCAACCGCGTACGCAAACGAGCCCCAGTCCAGCCCAGCTGCTGCCACCACGTCATCACCAACAACCACGAGTCGAGGAATGCCCCGCATCGCAACGTCGATCCCAGATGCGTCGATAAGGCCCCCACCGTGTCCCCAATGTCCAGCCCCGCCCTTGTTGACCCAAGAACAGCCAACACGAGCGGCCGCGTGCCCAAACGAGCCCCAATCAAACCCATCCGTGACCACCACGTCACCACCAACGCCAACGTGTCGATACACGCCCCACACCCCGTTACCACCCCAGAACGCGACAATAAAGCCCATACCACGTCCCTGAAGTCCAACGACGCCGCAAAACACGTCAACCATGCCCCAGAACGCATCGAGAAGGGCCCCAGAGATGCCCCAGGCCCCCTACATGCCCCAAAACGTGCCGCGAGTAGCCACACAGATGCCCCATACCCCAACGAAACCTCAGGACACCCTGCGAATACCTGAGCAGACGCCCCGTACCTCGTACACACCCCAGAACGCGCCGCGAACAGCCCCAGAGACACCCCAAGCCCCCTACACGCCCCAAAACGCGCCACGAGCACCCCCACACACGCCCCGTACTCCGTATAGGCACCCACCACCGCAACCGTCGCCTATTACCCCAATGCCACGCCCGTCACCCATTTCCCAACCCTGTACAGCAACCTCGCCAACCAGTTCCCACAGAAATTATCCCACCGATCCCACCGCCCCCACAACTCATCGATGCAAGCACCCAGACTACAGAAGAGGAACCACCGCTGATCTTTCCGGTATCGACTTCGTATGGCCCTGTCCAGTCACAGATAGCACTTACCCTTGGTACAGCCCTCCCGTTTGTAATTGATCGATCATGGGCCATAGCAGAGCTTGCATGGGGCCCAGGAATCGACTCACGGTATGCTCTCTTAGAGCTTCTTCCCCCAGACATGAAGATTGTGCTACACATTTTCATGGAGATGGTATGCCCTCAGTGTGGCAACCCGACCCGCTTTTAGGACCCCTCTTAGCACCGGTGATAGTGAGGATAGTAGATGAGTGGGTGGAGTTTCATGGAGGATGAGATTTTCAGAGGCAGGAGATGTGTGCGAGGGTGCACACCATTGTGGAGGGGGGTATCTGCAGCAGTAGCTGCTAGCCCCTAGGACCCCGGAGACCCTTAGTTAGTAGATTTCCTTTCCTGTAGTAGCTTAGTCATCCATCCTTGGGTTTTCCTCAGCTTTCCCCTCCCAGCCGCGGCTCCTCTCGAGCCTTTCCCTCAGAGACCAGGAGATCCGTTCTCCACCGCCGACATGACAAAGTTTCATACAATATTCCATTCGAACACAATGTTGATCCAAAAGGCATACTGTCATCCATGAGCAATACTCAATACTTCCATGGGACAGATAATGAGGTCCTTTATTTCAAGTTGACATCAGATGGAGGTTGGCATTGGTGAGTGCTCAGCACAACAATAGTTTGGCTATCAATAATGACATAGATGATAGCTTTGTACCTGCCAGTCCGACTTGCTTCAGGATTGGTGACATTGTAGAAGTCCAGATAACGGTATTGGTGGTTCCAGTTAAGAACGACAAATTCAAGATGATTCTCAATCTGCACTCATTAGTGCTGGTCGACAGCAAGTTTACTGAGGTAACAAACATATCAATTCAATGAATAATAACTAATGTATACACAGAATGCGATGATAAGTCGAATCAAGGTGCCTCATCCTTCAATGATGAGGATTAATATCAAACGTAATGTGGGATATGTCCAGTTGACTGATGATGGTGAAGATGTCATAGAAACCCGAAGACATTTGACAAACCTCAGGATGAATAAAACCGATTAACATCGATTACAATTACATTGTATACTCACATGTATTCTATGATGTAATCTCATAATCCATGAATATCAATTATATATAATATTATTTTCTGCAATACGTTCACAAGTGAAATAACAACACAAATAGTTTCATCAAGTGACTGGATATCTGAGTATTATCTAAACGTAAAAAGTCCTCATCATTTTCCTTGTATCATTAATAATACAATGCGCATTGTAATATAGCTACATCCCATATAATGTACATATACTTGTTTTATTATTTGCAATGACTTAGATGAAGACTGGAACACTTGTAGACAAGCTTGTCAAACAGTGTTTGGCCTGTTCGACAGGTGTTTGACAAGTGTATCATTAATATTGCAATATGCATTCTGAATATAGCTATAACCCATATAATGTAAATAGAGTTGTTTCTGCAATTGCAATGCCTAAGATTACACATGGGACACTTGTAGACCAACTTGTTGAACAGTGTTGAACCGGCCTGTTCGACAAGTGTTCGACACGTGTATCATTAATAATACAATGCACATTGTAAATATAGCTACATCCCATATAATGTACATACACTTGTTTTATTATTTGCAATGCACCAGATTAAAGCTGGAACACTTGTCAAACACTTGTCAAACACTGTTCGGCCTGTTCGACAAGTACCCACTGTTCACATTGTGAATCATTTCATTGTGCATATTAAATGTCACTACATTAGAGATACATTGAATACATTGTTTGTACAAGTGTTTGTGCCAGGGCAATGCACCAGATTAAAGCTGGAACACTTTGTCGAACACTGTTCAGCCTGTTCGACAAGTACCCACTGTTCACATTGTTAGTAATTCTAATACACGTTGTACTTGCAGCTACATCACAGATACTTTGAATACATTGTTCATACAATTGCTTTTGCACAGGCAATGCCTCAGATTCAAGCTGCCTACAAATAATACCAATGCACACAACACATGATATGTATCTGCAGACAAAAATGTCACATATGGTTCATCCTGTGTCTACTGCATGGAAAATTCCACAGAATATACCAGAGAAACTTATTGAACACTGAGCACTGTTCAGCTCATTAACCTCATCTATATTTCACACGGTGTGCATTGCACTACCAATGCATTGAATTATGTCAATAAAGCTGTCAAGCATTTGTCAATTCCAATGGCAATACGAAGACGCTGCAACATTACCTATTCCCAAATTGGCATCTGTGATCCAGGCACCTGTGATCCGGCTGCCTTATTGTTCATGCTTATTGGGACAACAAATTCTCACAGTTACAAAGTCAGCAGTCACATGGTTTCAAAAGTATTCCCAGGGCTTCAAAATTGTTCTCCCAGTTTGCCAAAATTATTCCCATGGCTTGGCAAATTAAAGTGTGACCCTGAGTTGAAAAATCCACCATACTAGAATGATTCCCTTATAACATTTCCATGGCCAGGATGGAGCCAGACAGAATTGGTGTGGTTTCCTTCGACATTGTTTGTTGGGCTGCATGGGGCACAGCTAAGATTGCCTCAATGTCTTGAACAGTATTCCACTCAACATCTGTGAGATGGAGGGTTTGAAGATCCTTGTTGACAGGGCTTGCGAGGAAGGAATCGATGGCAGGCCGCAAACACAAAGATGATTGATCATGTAGTAGATTGAATCCCACCTCATCTTGACATCATGAAGTAGTTGTAGGAGAGGGACCATTATCACATGGCCATCCAGATGTGTGAAGTGGGCCTTGCTGATGCCCTCAATGATGATGGATTTGAAGTGCTCACGGTGTTGACTGGAAGCTTGAATTTTGCAAACCACTATGCGACCGAGCACAATTGGATCATGCCGGATGGCCTCCTCAAATGTTTGAGCACCAGGCTCATGCAGATGTTCAGTGGCAATGAAGTTCTCCATGGGATCAACAAGAGTGGTGTTGGTGAAGCCTCCAATGAGGTCCTGGCAACAGATGTTGATGATGTGCAAGAAGCACATATTTGATTCTCAACAGCACAGAAATTGATGTTGTGGGCCTTGAGGAAGCCTTCCAGTGCTACAATGAAGGTGTTGTTGTTGCTCGCATTGTCAAGGGTAAACCAACTAATGAGGGCTGTGATACTGGCATGGTCGAGCAGTTGCAGGACGATGGTGGCGAGGTTGGCACGGTCATGTTTGCTGGTGACATTGTGAAACGCAAGCAGTGCCATCTTGAGTTCCAGCTGATTGCTATGCTTGTTGCAGGCAATCCAATGGGCAGTAATGCAGAGGTATGAGTGAAGATTCATGTCAGACCAGAGGTCCGCCGTAAAGCTAACCTTCCCTACAGTGTTGGTGAGTTCAAGCTGCAGGGCCTTGAAGTGGGACTCCCAGGCCAGGATGATCACCTCATGCAACTTGGTGCGGTGGGGGATGTCTTTGTCTTGAAGGTCAGAATGAAGGAGGAGGAGGAGGAGATCTCAAAACTCCCGACACTCGATGACATTGATCAATTGATCATCCGCAATTACAAAGTTGATCAAAGCATGAATGAGGGCAGTGCAAGTGAAGATGGGATGGCCAGATGATGATATGAGGAGTCAAGGGTAGATTGTTTGAGCATGCCAGTGGTTTCCTCGCAGATCTTCTACTTTGGCAACTTTATCAACCAGCCATTCTCCTCACAGGCTTTGACATACTTCTCAAGGTGGATGTGGAGATTGGGGTTAGCTGTGGCAGGGGCAAAGGTATAGTTGATGTTGAGGGCAAGGAACTTCAGATTGGCAGAACAGCATGCACTGTAGGTAGATAATTAGCATACAGAAATCAATAGAAAGGGAGAAGAGACTCACTGACAGGCCTTACATATCATTCAGATCTTCTGCTTGATACTCCCCTTTGTGAAAAGTGCCAGATATTGTGTGCAGCCATTTTGATTTGGCCTGAGCCTGCGAGGGCATCGTTGACAGACATGGGCTGACTGGGCCCAGTAGTGGCAGTACAGGGCTGCTGACTGCAATGGGGCTGCTGACTACAATGGAGCTGCTGACTGTGTAGGAGCAGGAGACAGTTGATGTTTCTTGGCCTTCTTCTTGGCACACTTGGCCTTCTTCATCACGGCTTGCTTTTTGGCAGGTGTAGGGGTGGGGAGTTCGGATGTCAAGGTAGCCAGTGATGAGGCAGTTCCTAAGAACTTTGGGGACCCATCAGCACTGTCCTTGCAATGACTCCATTTGGTCATGGTTGTGAACAAGGTTGAGGTTGAAAAAAGCAAAAAAAATGTGGTCAGTTGTGAGTGGTCTGGACTTAGCCGCCAGTGTAGTAGGAGGTCTTAGGAGGATTAGTTAGTAGATCACATGACTCCTAGTTGACTTCCCAATTAGTCAGTAGCTTAGAGATGACAGCTATAGGATTGTCCCCAGCCTCACGGCTTGCTTAGCAGGGACCCTTAGCTCCTGCTACACCGGCTATCGACTTGACCGAATTGGGTAGTTGTAGTCATGGTCGGTGGCATAGTCATAGTCGAGTCAGTTATTGACTTGGCTAGGACCAACTATGACTTCGACTACTAGTCAACTGCTAGATGTAGTTGTGGTAACACTACTTTGCATTGGTCTCCATAGTTACTAGCGGAACTGTCAGACTCCTCAAGGGAAACCAAACAATCTAGTGAAAATCACTAAATGTTAGTATAATGGAGGTGACACAAAAAACAGTACGTACTGTTGTTGTTAGGTTCAGGAGGCCCATCTTCTGCCCAGAGATCAGTGTTTTTAGCAGTAGGGGCCTTCACAGACCAGGTAACACATTTACAGGTGACAGGAATAGCTGCTATGTCACTCATGATGGCTGGGGGGTTGGGGACAGGCTTATCCGCTGCCAGCTTTGTGGCGTTGGTACTGGTATCATCTTTGGTGTGCTGGTCTGCGTCAGATCTGGCCTAAAACATTGTTACCACTGTAACAGAAGGAGGGGACCTTGCAACTCCACCAGGACCTCTGGAGGGGGCAGCTGGGGGGGTTCTTCAATGATGACATTGGCCATCTCCTCATCTGAAACAGTTGAGCTGTCAGGTGATATTGCCCTTGGCTTGGACTTGGAGGCTAGCTTGCTTCATCATGCAGTGGGTTTAGTAGAGGGTTTAGCCATGGGACATTGGAAAAGAGGTTGGAAACTGGTTTTCATTAATGAACCTGTATTTAGGTGATAGGGAAATGGAAAAATAAAATAACCAAAAATGACAAATATACTCAGTGAATGCAAATGGACAATTGGGACTTGTGCCACTGTACCTGTTGTACTTCTGAAACAGTAGTAGTAATATAAAACCAATAAATCCATGTGTGCATAGCACAGATCCATGGGTCGATCAGGGCTGACACCCTCTAAATTCTCCTGAACCATAGGAGGTCTCTTCAGCACAAATGGAGACCCTGGTATGAAATACAATGCCTATGGGGGAGGCAAAAATTCGATTAAGGGTTCACAAGTAAAGCGCCACTGACTCACCAGATGATTTTCAGGTACTGGTGGGGTGGTCCACTGCCTGGGTTGATGTTGAACTACAGAAGATGCCCATCGACAGCTCCATCATTGCATGAGACATGGAAATGAACCTTTTGAAGCCACATCAGGTAAGGAGACTTGAGATTTGAAAATTTGAACCGTCAAGGGGACTCCAAGTATTTTAGCCACAATAATGGTCTGTGTGTGCCAATCAGGTCACGTGGGAGCATCTTTGGATTAGGCCACTGCCAGATACTGCAGGGTGCACCAGTAGATATGAACATAGTGATGCCGAAGTTCGGTTCGGAACCGATCCGAACCTGGTTTGAACCGCGAACCGAACCGGAAGTTCGGTTCTGGTTCAGCCATTTGGCTGAACCAAACCGCTGGTTCAGTTTGCGGTTCTGGCACTGACATGCGGTTCAAACCGCGAACTGTAATGTATAGTTACCTACATAGATACTCATTTAGATACTTAATTTTTCACATTTTTTTCTATACAGTCGCGTGAACTTAGGTCATGTGACCTTAAACATACTCGCGCGAAACACTCACTTGAACGTTACTCAACAACCACGGTAAGTAACGGCCTCATACTATATTTTACTGACATTTTATTACATAGAACGGCCCCCCATGGCCCACCTTGACCGCATAAAGAAGGCGCCCGTGGTCAACTCCACCCAACAACCTCCCTCGCGTTCCAACGCGAGTCGGAGTGAATCGATGGCAGCAGCGGCAGCAGCAGCAACGGCAGTGGCAACACCACATACCACCACCCCGACGACGACGACGACGACGACGACGACGACGACGGCCAAATGACCGCAACAGCAGCAGCAGCAGCAGCAGCAGCAGCAGCAACGGCAATGGCAACAGCAGCTGCGCAGCAGCAACGACAACAGCAGCAGCGGCAACGGCAATGGCAACAGCAGCAGCGGCAACGGCAACAGCAGCAGCGGCAACGGCAGCAGCAGCAGCAGCAGCAGCAGCGCAGCGGCAACAGCAACAGCAGCAGCGGCAACGGCAACGGCAACAGCAGCAGCGGCAACGGCAACGGCAACAGCAGCAGCAGCAGCGGCAACGGCAACAGCAGCAGCAGCAGCGGCGGCAGCGGCAACGGCAGCAGCAGCAGCAGCAGCAGAGCAACACCGGCGGCAGCAGCCAGGTACGTCCCCCAAATCCAGTCCCAACAACATCGGCTAACGAGGGGAATGGACGAGGCGACGACGAAGACCCTCTTTGGCTTGGCACAACTTTGGCATTGGCATGGGGGCATACTTGAGGGGGATTTCTCATGCTCTACAGGAGGGTCCAAATACTTATCTGAAGATGGTCCCAAAGCAGCGAGTTGGGGTATTAGGTTGAGGCAGTGAGTTGGGGCATGAGTTGGAAGTGAAGTTGTGCTTGGGAGCCATTAGAGGGTTTCACGCATCCCCAACTCGGCCTCAACTCGTGCCTCAACTTGGCCCCAATTTGGCCCCAACTTGATGAGTTGCGGAGTCTCGTTTAGGCAATTCCGGTCAAGTTGGGGTCGAAGTTGGGACATACGAAGTTGGGGTTTGAAATCGTGCTTCTGAGCATGACTTCAAACCCCAACTTCGTGCCCCAACTTCTGCCGCAACTTGACAAAAAGTGCCTAAAAAGGACCTCAAATCAGGGTTGAAGTTGGGGCATGAGTTGGGATGTGTGAAACCCCCTATTTTCAAAAGCCCAACTTCAACTTCAACCCCAACTTGATCCAATTTTCTAATTGGGAAGTTGGCAACTTGTCAAGTTGGGGCAGAGTTGAGGCCAAGTTGAGGGATGAGTTGGGGATGAGTTGGGGATGCATGAAACCCCCTAAGCTTGATACTGATGTCTGTTGAGGAATAAATAAATAATGAATAAATAAATAAATAAATAAAATAAAATTGAATTGGATAAAATCAGTATCTGTACATCAGTAAATAACAATTGCTAGTCAACATCCCAGCAAGGCTTATTGGGTCTCTTTGAGTCCCTACCATTGCAGACACACTTGCCACAATCCCTATACTGATCCCAACACAACCTTACCTCCTTTCTTTCATTACATGATTCTTTTCCACATGTTTTGGATGTTTTGATCTTCATTTTTGGGATTTTGCTGTGCTGGGGTAGGAAGGGTAGCCAATGTGATAGGAATTGAGTTGGCTGTGAATTTGTTGGGAGACAGACATGGCTTGGTGTTGCGGCAGTACTGAGTGAGAGGATGAGTTTCCAGTTGCATCAGCAAAATCCGGGGTCCTTTTTGAAACCCTTGAGACCCTTTTTCAAGATGCAAAAGAAGCAAAAGTTGCGGAAGATGTCCAAGCTCCCCCACCTTTTCCAAGGTAGGTGCCATTCCTTGGAAAAGGTGTTTCGTCTTGGAAAAGAGTCTCCACCTTGGAAAACTTGATCTACCTTGAGAAAACCAGGAGAAGGAGGTGAAAAGGACCCTCCTTTTTTCAAGAGGTTGGCCTTTTTCAAGTTCGACTGTCTCACGAAAAAGTTGCCCATTTTTTGAAAAAGTGGCTCAAGTTGTAAAAGTAGTTCCCCCTTTTCAAACCGTTCTACCCTTTTCCGACAATAAAATTTTATTATTCAAAATGGCCCATTTGGGCGACAGGAGAACGGAGGGGACGGAAGGGACAAAGTTGGTGAGAAATGAGGCCGGCTCGTTGCATGTGCCAGTGATGGAAAAATAAAAGGACGGCGACACAAACATGGAAATGGTGGGGTAGTAGAAGACTTGAAGAACTAACTCGGAGGTAGTACTAGATGCAAAAGCAGCAGGTTGGGATGAGGAACGATGTGAAAGAAAGTCGCTGATGGGACAAGAAAGGATGGTGGTGCAGAAAGACGACACAGAGGCGCGACTTGGAGGGGCATGGATTTCGTGAGGATATTGCTAAAAGGAAATTAGATATGGTGTAAATGGTTGGGAATAACTCACCATTATTCCATCAGAATGTCGTTGTCACCATCAACAATGTCATCATCTCCCTCCTCGGCCACCAAGTCTTCATCGCCATCCTCGAGTTCATAGTCAGATGAGTCCAACGAAGCGCATAAAATCTCGACGGCATCAATCTTCTTCTGCCTGGCATACAGACTCGCGCTCTCTAGAATTTTTGCCCACTGGCCCTCTTTGAGCTTCCCAATTAATTTTAGCAGGGACGACACTTTCTTGACAAAGATGTCTTTGCCGTCAACTCTTTCAATACGATCGGCCCAATTTGTCTTCGAGAAGTATCCGGGCGGCCCACGAGGAATATGCTTCACACCGTCCTGATGGTACAACAGTGCACGTTTACTCTAATAAAGCGGAGATTGTGTAGTTGGGTGGATCAGGAAAAGTAGTTACGTGAGCTTACTGCTTGTAGAGCTAGCACCAGGGCCCCTACGGGTTTATCGGTCAAACGCTGAGCAAGATGGATACTTGAAATGGTGGAGATATGGGTAGAAAGAGTGGCCAACACGAGGGAAGACTGGAAAATTCCCTGGAAAAAAAAGTGGAAGGTGAGCATTGGCAGCCGAAACGAGATGTAGAAATGTCATACAATTGGCACTTGACCATCAGAGACTGTTTTGTAGTAGAATGGGCAGCTTCTATCATCATCGCCCAACATCCAAGTTACGTAGGTAGCACGGGCTTCGGGTGTGTCCAAGTCTAACTCGATGAACAGCTTTTCAAGCTGGTTCATGGCAGTCGAGGCGAATTTGTTGCGCCAGTCTGCCAAGCGATCATCGGCCTCAAAAACATTCAGTCTGAGATCCCTGTAAGAGGCGCAAAATATACGTACCAGTTTAGAAACGGTCCACAAAAGATCGTCCTTGAGCTGAGAGTTGAAATCGGGGAAACTGGCATACCACGTTTGGCGGAGTTGTTCATCGGTGGGCTGTTCCCATGGCGCCAAGGTGCCCATTAATTCGCGAAGCTGGGGTACGAATCTGCTGCGGAAGCCTTCCCGAACTGCTGCCGGTAAATGGTTCATAGTAAGGTCATCCTTTTTTACTTCACCGCCGCGAACGCCACGCTTAGCTTCCAGTGAGTCATGGCTGTCAAGATGGATCTTGACGAGAGAGCGAATGCCCGGCTGTATAGTGGTCAACGGAGATGGACTCGGACATGAAAGAAAAAGACAGCTAACCGTCGCTGGTTTCAACGTAGTGCCGCCACCATAGTAGCGGACAGGCTTTTTGCTGGCAGCCTGAGAGAGGGCCAACCTTTCTTGCGTGTTGTCGCCATCACTGATGCCACCCAGCGCATTTTCATCATGTTCGGGGGTAGTTATCCTGTCACTGGTTGACATTGGGTGAGAAATGGTTGCCGGCGTTTTCCAGTTAGTACGAAGTCCTCCAATCTTGGCCATACTAGTAGCAGGCTTGCCCTTCTTCTTGAGCGGTGGTCTTGAAACAGCACAACATTTAAATGAGAGAGTAAACAACTTATAGTTAGAATGGCAGTATTCGTGAGATGACATAGTAAAAGACTTAGCGCTCACCCGTCAACATCACCATCAATGATTTTCCGCTTTTGGGTGGGCAGCTGATCATCATCAAGGTAGGCAAGGGCGTATTGGGCGATGACTTCTTTCCTAAACTCAGTCTTCTTAGCTTTTTTTTCGACCCGCTTCCTCTCCCTCTCGGCGTCAGCATCGTTTGGCTCACAATCCTCCACCGTTCCCTGCTTTGTTACTGTCCGAGCCTCCGCTGCCATTGAGGCCGCCACTGGGAAGGTAACCATTTCCTCCAAGTCTTCGTCAGTATCTGAAATCAATAAATTGACGTGGTACTTGGATAGGGCTTCTGAAAAGTCAGTGCAAGACATACCGTCCATTGCTGCCAAGTCCAACGCTGCTGCCTTTATCTCGGCCACTCTCTTCGCGGCTGCATTCTGGGCAACAGGCCTGGAAGTCTTTATTTTCGTGCTGACAGGTGGGTGGTCCGCAGTGCTGTCAATTAACCTGTCCTGATCATTCATCTCGTTTTCCTTCCTAGACACGCCCAGGATAGCCGCTGTCCTAGTGTCGGATAGCCTTTGCTTTTCTTGTTCTTTCAGTGCATTTGCGGCCGCAACTTCGGCAGAGGTCCTTCGGGGTTTAGGTTTGTCGGGCGCTCCAGGCATTGTATCACGTCCCGGCCTCAGGCTGAGGGTCATTTGAGGAACCACAGTTTGTTTTTTAGGGGGCATTGAGGAAATTGGTAGAATTTTGTGCAGCGTACGTCTCCGTGATGAAGTCTTATATGAGTTTTCTGACAGCGGCTTTCAAGTTCAGACCCGGCTATTCCGAAGTCCGACGTCTTTGCGTCTGACTCCAAGCCCAAGTCCGTGACTCGGACTCGGACTCTCCAAATTCACCACCCACCAATTGGTTTGCTGCACTCGGACACGATCCCTCTGGCTGCATTGCTCACGGCACTGCCAACTTATTCACGCTCGGCTCTTTTTGTTGCCTTCCCAGACCTGGCTCTTCCGAAGTCCGACATCTTTGCGTACCACCCACCACCTGGCTTTTTTCACGACACGACTTCATTCTCATCCACTAGGTTTTCTACGCTCGGACACCATCCGTCTGGCTGCATTGCTCACGGCACTGCCAACTTATTCGCGCTCGGCTCTTTTTGTTGCCTTCCCAGACCCGGCTCTTCCGAAGTCCGACATCTTTGCGTACCACCCACCACCTGTCTTTTTTCACGACACGACTTCATTCTCATCCACTAGGTTTTCTACGCTCGGACACCATCTGTCTGGCTGCATTGCTCACGGCACTGCCAACTTATTTACGCTCGGCTCTTTTTGTTGCCTTCCCAGCTCCGTCCTTTGCCCAGCTTTTTTCAAGACATCACGTTACGGTTGCGATATTACAACACCTTCAAGTTGTTCCCACCCTTGTAGGTTGACCCCACCCTTTCCCACACCCCGCAACTGACGCTCTTGTGCTTGCCCCTGCAGAGTCTTCTTTCTCGTTAGTCAACACTATAACCGCGGCTTTATCCATCTGGGTTTTACATACTCTTCCACAATCTTCAACTTCTGCCCCTCTATCCCTTCTACCACTGCTCGCACATTGCGCATATTGGCCTCCGAGAGCTCACCTACCAACTCTGACTGTGGTAGTATAGTAGTCGTCAAACGGTTAGTATAATATATTCAACTCAGTATCTCTCATGTCACTTATTTCGGACCATATTTTTTAATTGGGTCGTCTTCAAGGCTATTGTTGTCGGCTGTGTACAGGGCCATTGCTTGTCCATTGTGTGCTGTACTTTATCCCTCCTACTCTGAGTTCTCTTTATGCCATGGGCCTATCCCGCAGGGCCTTTCAGCCGGCTATATTTGTGTGCCCAATAAGAGAATGTCAAAAGATATGTAAATCATCAGGAGGACTCACACAACATCTGCACTCAGCACATCCTACATTCCGGGCTCGCCATCGACATAGTCCATCACCTACCTCACCACCACGTCGGCATTCTTCTCCACCCCAGGATGTTCCACAACGATCAGCATCACCTGAGCATGCAGCAGAGATGTCTGGCTCACCTCCAACGCCACCTGTGGGTTCACCTGAGCCCAACTTGGAGTCACCTTCTGGGTCACCATCACCTCAATCCAGTCATCACTATCCTGCTGCTCAGGCTCTCGATATCAACATGCATCCAATTATTGATGGCACCCCATGCAATGTTCAGGGAATGGACCTTCCACCAGGTTCCCCTCCTCCCCCACGTGAGGAGCGTGCCATTGATGATTATTCACCATACAACAGTCGTGCTGAATTTGAGTTTGCTGAATTTATATTTGCTGAGGAGCAAATGTCAGCTGCAAAGCTTGACAAGCACCTTAACAATTTGGCAGCTCTCTATCCTGATTCCGATCCTCCGTTTGCGGATCACAAGGAGATGTATTCAGTCATTGATGCAACAAGAGAGGGTGATGTGCCCTGGCAGTCATTTTCTGTCTCATATGATGGTGAACTTCCAGATGATGAGGCTGGTGAAGTCCCTTCATGGATGACTGCAAAGTATGATGTTTGGTTTCGTGATCCACTTCTTGCCATGGAGCAACAAATTGGAAATCCGGACTTTGCCACAGAAATGGACTTTGCACCAAAACAAGTCTTTGACAAAGGGAACAAGCGTCAATATACTGATCTCATGTCTGGTAACTGGGCATGGCAGCAAGCGGTATGGTATTTGTTATCTTTGAACAAGGTTGCTGATATAATGCACCAGGACAAAATTGCTGAAGATGAAGAAACACATGGATCGATGTTTGTTCCTGTGGTCCTTGGCAGTGACAAGACTACAGTCTCTGTTGCTACAGGCAACAATGAGTATTACCCACTCTATGCATCAATAGGAAATGTCCACAATAATGTGCGCCGTGCCCATCGCAATGCTGTTTCTGTCATTGGATTCTTGGCACTGCCAAAGAGTAAGTGACAGTCATTTTAGATTTCTGCTTTGGATTCTAACAGCTAGGTTAGCCACAAAGGATCACCAAGCTGATTCTGATTTTCGGAAGTTCCGGCGCCAACTTTTTCATTCTTCTCTGCACCAGATTCTATTGCCATTGCGTCCACACATGTCAGTACCAAGGGTGACACGATGTAGTGATGGACACTTTCGACGTGTTGTTTATGGCTTGGGTCCATATATTGCAGATTATCCAGAACAGAGTCTACTCTCCTGCACTGTCCAGGGGTGGTGCCCACGGTGTGTAAAGTTTGACTTTCAAGTAATGCCTACTTTCTAAACCTGCAACAGTTGCACAGCAATGCCTGAGGATCTTGATGGACAAGCTGGGCACCGATCGCATGAACACACTGATGTTCTCCTGGGGGCTTGCAGTCTAGATGAGCTTTGGAATAATTATGGAATTGTTGGAGACCTGATTGTAAGCATTGTGTAATTTACAACCATCTAAAGCTAATATATTTGTATAGCCATTCACAGTGGGATTCCCACGTGCTGATATTCATGAACTGTTATCTCCGGATATCCTTCATCAGCTTATCAAAGGCACTTTCAAGGACCATCTTGTGGATTGGGTTGTGGAATATATTAAGATTTCTCACCCTCCTCAAGAAGCTAATAAAATATTAGCTGATATTGACAGACGGTGACTGCTAATCATGATGTTCATTTAAGAGATTCTAATCCTAAACTAGGATTGCTGCTGCACCACCATTTCCTGGGCTGCGCCGCTTTCCAGATGGTCGTGGGTTTAAGCAATGGACAGGTGATGACTCAAAGGCTTTGATGAAGGTGTGTTCTAAATTTGGATTTTGATGTACAATGCCAGATGATATAAAATCAGGTTTTTATTCCTGCCATTGCTGGCCATGTTCCAAGTGAAATGGTCAAAGCCATCAGCGCTTTCACTGAATTTTGCTATCTTGTACGACGTGAAATTATCAGTGAGGATACTCTGCAGTCCATTGATGCAGCAGTTGATTCCTTCCATAATTTCCGAGAGATATTTCGGACTGTTGGTGTACGACCAGATGGTTTTTCTCTTCCTCGTCAACACTCTCTCATTCACTATCGCCGACTTATTCAAATGTTTGGTGCTCCAAATGGACTTTGCTCATCAATAACTGAATCCAAACATATCAAGGCTGTCAAAAAACCTTGGCGGAGATCCAGTCGGAACCATGCTCTAGGACAGATGCTTCTCACAAACCAGCGACTTGACAAACTTGCTGCAGCACGAGTTGACTTCACAGCTCGTGGGATGATGCAAGGCCATGGTTTTGCATTGCCTCAGCCACAACTAAATATCATTCTCGAGAATGATGAAGACATGGACCAGGGGGCTGATGAGCATCCAAAATGTCTGGGAGAAGTCAAGCTAGCAAAGACCGTAACACTTGGTGGGTATTTTCTCTGTTTAAATTGATAGTTCTCAATATCTGTACAGCTCGGGATTATCCTAGAGATCCAGTTCGACTTGGAGAACATATTGGGCAGCCAGAGCTTCCAACACTCATTCGGCGCTTCCTCTATGACCAGCTCAATCCTAACTCAGAGGTTTCAGGTCAGGATATTGATCTGGATCAGTGTCCAAAATTTTCTGGGCATAGCGTTTATGCTTATCCTTCCGCTGTTGCAACGTTCCATGCTCCAAGTGACTTGTCTGGGAGACATGGAATGCATCATGAGAGGATACATGCAGTTTCTTCATGGCGACATGGACCTCCTCGCTATGATTGTGTTTTTGTTGAAAAGGATCCAGAACAAGAAGGTTTTCAAGGATTGCATGCAGCACGTGTTTTTCTTTTCTTTTCTTTCACCTATCACTCTGTTTCTTATCCTTGTGCACTAGTTCATTGGTTTTCACCAGTTGACCACAGACCATGTGAAGATACTGGTTTGTGGATTGTTGAACCTGATATTCTTCATGATGGGACTCCACTCAAAGCTGTTATTCATCTAGAATGTATTCTTCGCAGTGCACATCTTATTGGTGTGGCTGGAGAAGATTTTCTTCCTCAAAATTTTTCTTGTCATGACTCACTGGATGCATTCCAAGCTTTTTATGTTAACAAGTATGCTGATCATCATTCAAATGAAATTGCATTTTGATTCAGCAACATGAAACAATAAGTGATCTGAACACATTGATAGGGTGGATAAATGAACTAACAGCATGTGGCAGAGCATGCACACCACCAGCTCATTGTGTTGTACATGTTATAATGTGCTGGCCAATTGTGTCAAGCAGGGAAATGCAGGTACCAGCTGTGGCACTGGCACTAGTGATGGCCCTAGCACAGGGAAAAAATGGCTCCAGCAATGTCAGTGGAGGATGAAAAATGATGGCATTGCGAGGGGAAAGCAGAGGCACTTAGCTGATTGTTCCTTTTCTCTGAAAATGTATGGCAGCCACGCCCTTCGACCTTCCCGCGCTGTCGCGGTGGTGTGTTATTGGGTCCAGGTTTTCGGAGGGGTGAACTAGAGAGCAGGGATTCAGAAGAGAGGGAGTTTTGCTGGGTGGTGCGGGATATGCATAATAGGTTCATTGTGAGTTGTCAGCGGAAGTCCAGGTTGACTACATTTGGGTGTGGAAGAAAGAAAAACTTGCTTTGGAGCATCGTGAGGTTGGTGGGGGCATAAGGCGTTCCATAGGGGTACGCGGAAACCCTCCCCGATAGGTGGTAACACCTTGAAGTTCTTGTTTGCGAGAATGAAGCAGCCATTTGCGCCAAACGTACCAGTAGGCTCATCAATGAAGCTCGCCATGTGAATCGTGTGATCCCCACCTGAAGATTCGGTCAACGAAGGAGAAAAAGTCAGTGTTGGTGTCGCCACATTGTTTGGACTTGAGCCGAATTGTTTCGCATTCACTGGAGTATATATTGGGGGGCCAGTCATCATTGTCGTATGCATCGGTGTCGTGGTCATCATTGTGTCATATCCTGTTGATGGTGCTTCGAGGGGAGGTTCTCTTGGTTTCAGGGATTGAGAATATTGCATCTTCATAGACGATGGTATCTGTTCCGCTAATCCGCTTGCTGGAAGCGTCGCACGACGTGCGAGGCCTCTCATGCTGAGTGTGGCTGAAGACAGAAGGTCAATGATATGTGGTTCTGTCTGTAGTCTCTTCGTCAATTTGGAAACTGCCATCAGATCACTGTCACTGTGACATCTGACAACAGTCCGTATGATGATGTTTGGTGCTGATGTGGAGGCCGCTGGCAATGGTAGTGGTGTTTTTCCAACCCAAAGCCGCCACTCAAGAGCATCGCCCAGGGCCCGCTCACATCGTCCGATTTCACAGGGAGGAAGACCGGACAATTTTGCCCATGCTCGATTTGATGAGAGAAGCTAAGAAGGCCCTGCGAGGGCACAAAAGAGGTGAGGGTGATGGAGGGAGTGGCAGTAGTGGTGGACTAGGCACTTTAGGTCACCTTGAAGAGTCTTGCGAGGTCAGGTGAGTTTGTAGATTCGACAACGAGTGCGAATCATCCTTTTCTGCCACATATGGTTCGTCATGGGGGTCTGAGCTGCCGACAGAGTCAAGAACCATGTCAACCTCGCCCTGAGCAATACGATCAGCCAACTGAACCTCTCCCTTGATACCGTTGCCTATCTGCTCGTGTCGGACCAAATCAGGGACCTTGGAACGGATAGCTTCCAGATAACATAAAGCTGTCTGTAGGACACTTCCGGATGTGTGTGAACGCCGGAGCACCTCGTGCACAAAGCCCTTGATGGGGACCAGATTACTGCGAGATTGGGTGCTAGATGCACTTTGGTCGCTGTTAGAGAGAGGTGAAGAGGAGGCAGAAGATGCTGGGGTATTCAAGTAAGACACAGGAGGTGAGCGAGAGGGGAGAGAAGCAGGCAGAGCACTATAGGGTTGCCAGCGGACCCTGGTGCGAGTGGTGCGAGAGAGTGGGAGAATGCGTGCATGTACCAGAAGAGAGTAAATTGAGCTGGGGAGAGGGAGCAGAGACGGTTGAGAGGAGAGTTATTAATGAGGCGATTGTATCAGTTTCAAACGATCATGGACAGAGTGAAAATAAAGAGATTTTCAGGTTTGAGGAGGGGTGAACTAGAGAGCAGGGATTCAGAAGAGAGAGAGTTTTGCTGGGTGGTGCGGGATATGCATAAAAGGTTCATTGTGAGTTGTGGAGTCAGTGGAAGTCCAGGTCAGATGACTTGGACGATCTGGTTTATAAAGTCTTTACTTGAAAAAGACCTTGTGGGCCCAGGACAGTGAGTGGATGTTGGTTTGCTGCAGAATCAGAAAGCTGATGGGTTTTAGGGACAAGCCAAGGTGAGAATTGACGGGTTGAACTGGGAGCAGTTGCCAGCTTCTGGGTCGCCACCATCACCGTCCTGGTTTTGTATCCTTGCAGCCATACGTCATCACCAGCACTGTTGCCAAGCCAGCCCCTTGGTGGGCACCATGTTGACGTTGTCGTCGTTGATGCGCTACCCCGTACCCGACCTTTAGGCAAAACTGTGGATTAACCTGAACGTGCCTAGCCTTTTGTACAGCTGCATGTGATAAGATTCCAGATATGATATGAGATTGAGATCAGTGGGGGCACCATGACATCAAAAGCGCCCCCAATCTCCGATTGTGCCTGGATGACTAAGTGGCTCCCCGGGGTGCCAAATAGAATAAGCCTTCATTTTTACCCTCCATTTTTCCTGTCACCATCACCTCAAAACCCCTTCCTCATGTCCCTATTTATACTTCCCCTTGTATCACCTTGTTGGCCAAGGACTCTTGACTGAAAGTAGATAGACGATTTTTGTACCATAAAAACGGTAACTGCCATATCAAAATAAGAAGTCCAGTTCCCCTTTTCCCCTCACTCGGAGGCCACTTCATAGTACAATCATATTATCATACGACTCATTGGCACTCACTACTTGTTCTCCACATTTCTTGTGACTTTCTTCCTATACCACTCATCACCTGACACCCAACCCACCATACCCAACATCGTCAGTATCATCAGGCTACACCAGCTTAATTAGATTTTTGTAGTACTTGCTTGGCAGCTTCCCCTTTTACTCCATTCATCATCTTACTGAAGCTAGATACTGACTATTCCACTTTCACTTCCATACTGATCCCTTAGGTTCTTCATCATCCAGAACCACCTGACAATTGCCATTACAACAAGAAGGAGACCACATTTGAGGCCCATCCAGACTATATCAGATGTCCCACTGTGCACCCTGCTGTGAGTATCATGCTCACCAGAAGTGATGACATGACTATCAAAGCTTAGGATTGAGAAGCATGAATCCCTATACCCAAAACCAACAAGTGTTCTCTGGCAATCTCCAGATGATCCAGGAAGATGTTATTACAGAAGGTTCCCAAATTCCTGCCACCATCAAAGAAATTGGAACCACTGATACCTTTGTGACATCGCTTATCCACTTGCCCAATGGCTGCTTTGTAACTGTTTTGCATGGCAAAATTCATTTGGGAATAGTATTTCATTTCACTTGGGGACCTGATTCCAACACCTACACTGTCCTGGAGAGTCATGTCAAACTAAAACATATACAAACTTCTGAGAGCATGAAGGTGCTGTAAAAGGAGTGGGTAGCTGGAGCATGGATGCATTACATGGAGAGATGTTACTTGGAGCACATGATGCTGGATTCATTGTGTTCTGGGATTGTGTTCTGTTCAGGAACAGGGTCATTGGTAGCCATCACAGAGGACATGCTGTGCTTTGACAGGGATGCTTACAATGCAAAGTTGGAGGAAGATGTGGAAATCACAAATGGAGGCATTGAGGAGGCATTTATTTGATCTCATTACATAGCTCACTGAGAAGTTTGTCCCACTAAACTCTCCTTGTACCATGCTGACTTATTTACAGTGTGAAAACAGCAAAATGACAGCCACAAACAGGCTCTGCTATTTCATTGGCAAAGAATCTTACACTATCAGCCCCTTTCACATGTCAGTCTCATCCGATTTCTTTTTCCATTGCAATTTTAGAAGGAGACCACAGACCAATGTTTCTAATGGGCTACATCCTGTTGCACAACCACATTTAACAGACAAGAACATTAACATCTCCAGCTACACTTTCTCTCTTAGGCTTGGCCTATTTGGGCCCAGCTTGGCCTGGTTCATGGTCTCAGGCCAGGCCATGCACACCACTACTCTGAGTATTGTAGAGTACCAGACCAGACCAAACCAAACTGAACTTCAGCAACACTACTCTGTAGAAGAACTAGGTTTTGATGATGTATGAAAAGTAGCAAATTTGATGAAGTGATAAAAGTGGTAAAATGGTTCCAAAGTTGGTGAAGTGATAAAAGTGCCAAAAATTACCAAGTTGGTCAAGTGATAAAAGTGATAAAATGGTTCCAAAGTTGGTAAAGTGATAAAAGTACCAAGTTGGTCAAGTGATAAAAGTGATAAAATGGTTCCAAAGTTGGTAAAGTGATAAAACTGCCAAAAATTACCAAGTTGGTCAAGTGGCTCAAGGTGGTCAAGTGACTCAAGGTGGTCAAGTGACCAAATGGTGATAAAAGTGATAAAAAGTATTCTTAGAAATCTAGAGAAAAGACTCACAAGGTTGAAAAGGGTTCCAAGGATATGAAAAGATGGTCAATTTATACCAGTCATTAAAAACCATTCTATCCAGTCTTCTAAGTCTCTCTACATCAAATATAGAACTGAAAAGTAAAGAAGGGAAGAAAAAAAAAAAAAAAAAAAAACCCTGGCCAATAAATTTTCTCAACCAGTCCAAATAGCTAAAGGTGAAAAAGTTATGAAAAAAGGCGTCAAAAAACCTGTGGAAAAAGTTCAAGGTGTCTGAAAAAAGTGCAAGGTCACCAAGGGCCTCAAAAAGGACCCATGAATTTGCTGATGTGCACTATCAGCAGAAATTTCCAGAAGTCCTTTTCCAACAAAATGCTGTCTGAATGGTTGCTGTGAGGCATTTGGAACCTCCAGAACATGACATGGATCAAGAATTGCAGTGTGAAGTGATGCACAAGCATCTGAGGACATTGAGAGGGATTGTCAAATATTAATGCTTGTCTTCCACTCTCCATAGTAGGTGTTGAGTGGTTCGGTCAGCTGATAGGCAGTGTCAGTATCATACAATGAGGTCATGAATGCAGAAATGCAGATACACCTTATATGATATATGCTGATTCATATCTACATGAAATTCCATACCTGTACTGCATCACTCCAGTTTGGCTGGGCAGTGGAGTTGAAGATGAGATTGGCGAACATCAGCTGACAAAACAGTGCCTGCTCCTTCAGATTGTGAACAGGCAGGATTGCATTTCAAGTTCCTCGTAATTTGGCAAGGAAATGGTGAGGTTGCTTGGCATCTATGTAGTCAACATGCCACATTGTAAAAGCTGATGAGCAAGCTGCAGTATATTGACTTTGACATAAGGGCAGCTTCATATTTCATATTTTAAAAATATTTAATGTTTTCTCTACATAGAGAGTTCTTATTCAAAGAGATTAGACTACATCTCTGCTCAAGAAAAATCAAATACTAAAACTTAGTATTCTGCTTGAAGTAATTCACAGTGCTGGCAAGGCAGGATACAGAAGTTAGAATACAGCAGCACAACTGGAAGGTAAAGAAGAGTCATAAATGGTTAATTTTGGGATGGGTAAGTTAAAAGCATATTTTGGTGTGGCATTTTTCTCCAAATGACCAGAAACTTCATTTTTCTTCATTAAATAAGGTACTGAACACTTGTTGTATACTTAAAATCAGACATTTTACAACACTTGGCTACAATTCACAAGGCTCTAGTGCCAAAGAAAGTGCATATTTAAATAAATCTATTAATATTGACTCTATTTCTGCCTAACATTCCAGTGTCACATGTAGTGTAACATGCCAACAGCATCTGACAATTTCTCTGTCATTTATTTAGTTGGGCATTGCAGCAAAACAATGAAAACAATGCCTGCATCACCAAAAGCAGCACCTGAGTTGCTTAGTCATCGCTTAGTCAGTATCATTATCCGGAATGCCGGAATGCCGGAATGCAGGAATGTGGAGCTTTGAGCTGGTCACTCTCGATTGCCATACCATTAGGATCCTAGGAGTTATGCGAATATCGCGCAAAATTCCAGAATGATTTTAATTATCACTATCCACTTCCTCGTCATCTTCCTCCACTTCCTCGCCGTTTTCATCTAACAATCCCCATGGAGGCCCAAACACCGGAAGCGACGAACACACCTCCCCCCTCACCGCGGCTACTCCTCGCCCCAACCCTCGAAGTCCGCAAAGAGGATAGTAAATGTCCTCGCCCGCGCTATCATGCCCACATCGCCACGTCCCAGAGCCTGAATCCATTGTCCACCCTGTTCTGACGGTTAATTGTGCAGGCACGCTACCCATGGGCAAGGAGAAACTGATATTGGCATTGGACATGGCCTCCTCGGTAATAAGCATTGCATACGAAGGACATCGATAAATTTGGGATACGACACATTTGCCCTTGAGCTCTCGGACAGTAAGAAGTGGTCGTAGGCACCCCTCATTTGGGATACTGACGATTTGGGGTGAAATAAGTACGAGGGCTGCACCGCGACGCCGCTGGAATGTGAAGGAGAAACTGAGGGAGGGCAACCCGACCTGAAGGGGACTTGAGGGGAACGCATCAGCGTCCATGTACACATATGTGAGCGGTCAACTAACAGGCTGCCAGTGGGCCGGAAGTCCACACAACTCGCGTGCTTTGACTGAAAGACTACTTTGTCTTCGCGAGGCGATACCACTGGTTGACTGATCGTGAGTCCATATCGGCCGGCAAAGTCGTCCTTGAAGATATTGCCGTCCCGTATGAACAAGCCAGTTCGCTTGTCGACATAACCATAATCTCCAACCTCGAACGCCTTTGTCGGCTCCCAATTGGCATAACGACAGGAGCTTTCGAAAAGCAAATCAACGTATTTGCGCCCTTGCAATGGAGATGTAAACATTCGAATGGCGTTTAGCTGGTTGCTGGATAGGTTTTGGAATCACAGGGGATAGACGCGAAAAAAAGCGGATCGATATTAGAATGTGGGGTGTGTACGGTTTCATCCGAGATAACACACACGAGGAAGTCCTCGTGTTTGTGGTGCCGAAGGAAGAAGCGCCGGTGAGACTTGCGTGAGGCCTAAGGCCTAAGGCCCAGTGAAAAGTCGCACGAAGCAGATCGGGGGTAGTCTATATATATCGGTAAACACCGAATGTAATCGGAAAACACATTCACTTGTCCTCCTCGTCCATAGAATTCATAGAAACAGCTGTACAGATCGCGCCGTGTTCACGCCGTGTTCACGCCGTGTTCCTGTAGATCACACGTTTGCACACGCCATTTGTATAACCTCCCGCTATCTACTTCATTCCCCCCCACTACAGACTTGTACTACGGGTCGAAAATACCATTGCAATTGTCAAAAATACTGTGAAGGGACGTTCCGCCAGGTTTCTCGAGCCACATATGCTCGACATCGGCTGTTTCGACCACAAGAGGATTTCGGATTCCAGATGAATGAGGTTGCAGTTTGTACATTTATTTTGTTTGCTTCATTAATTTATTCACTTCAAGTTGTTTTCACAGGATGTGCCACATAGACTTGATCTTTATCTTGGCATTGCGCAAGTTCCTGAGGTGCAAAATCCATCTGATCATGATGCCAGGCACTGCCGGTGCTGCTGCTGGTGCTGGTGCTGCCGTTCCCACCGCTGCTGCTGCTGCTGCTGCTGTTGCCATCGCTGCTGCTGCTGTTCACACTGCCGCTGTTGCTGCCGTTGCTGCTGCTGCCGTTGCCGTTGCAGCTGCAGGCTTGGTCTCAGGGCAGTAACAACTGCAAGGCATTAGTAGTACATAAAACAAGCAAAAAACCACGGATGACTTACTGCCGTTGCCATTCCCGTTGCTGCTGCTGCTTCCGTTGACATTCCCATCCCCACTGGTCCCGCTGCTGTTGCCGTTGCAGCTGCTGTAGCCATTCCCGGTCCCGCTGCTGCTGCCGCCCCCGGCCCTGGCCCTGGCCCTGCCGCTGCCTCGCCGTCTTTGTTGCTGCCCTCATTGTTGTCATTGCTGTCCATGCTGTCGCCATTCCTGTGCGTGCTGTCATCATTGCCGTCCCTGTGGTCGTCGTTCCGGTCCCCGCTGTCGTCGTTGCTGTCCATGCTGTCGTCGTTCATTTGCCGTCTCCGTTCTCGTTGTTCCAGTCCTCATTTCCGTTCTCGTTGTTCTGGTCCTCGTTCCGGTCCTCGTTGTCATCGTTCCGGTCCTCATTGTTGCCGTTCCTGGACCCATCGCGTTCACGGTTGTCGTCCATGTCGTTCTGTTATGGGTGTCGCGTCGTTGGCTTCCATCCTGGCATTGCTGTTGGTGTGACAGTTGTCGCGGTTGTCTGACGCGACATTGCCGGAAAAGACCTAAAAACTATGTGGAATTAGTTAGTAGAGTAAACAAAAGAAATATAAAATGAAAACTTAGCGTGCTGTTCTTCTACAACATTTGCCCATTGAAGTCAAGATGAAGAGTGACGTGGCGTGAACACACGCGAGAATTTCAACCGGAATTTGCCAATTTCCTAAACGGGGCCAAATTGCCATATTGGTACAGGTGGCTGGATTTTCTTAACGCTATTACATGCTGTATAACACCTCAATGGCCAGGGCAAAGCCCTGAAGGGATGTAAGTATCCAATACCCACAAGTATGGTAAATTTTGTATTTTATTTCAGCCTACAGAGAGCACTATTCACAATATATTTGAGCCCTCTGCCAAAATTGGACCCTTAAACACCCAACTTTGCGAGTACTCATCTAGAAAATCTAAAATTAATTCTAGCAGTACTAGGTGAATCATACATCATTTTTATACTAAGTGCCTGGTGGCTAGTAGTCCAGGAAATGTGTTGTAGCCAACAAATGGTAAGCTGTGAGTTGCGTGACTTGAATCCAAATAACAGGACTTTTGATTGACCAGCCAATATGTGAAGTACCAAACACATTTTGGCTACAACACATTTCCTGGACTACTAGCCACCAGGCACTTAGTATAAAAATGATGTATGATTCAC